>CAUYLG010077152.1:0-94848 GCA_963573385.1 Cacajao melanocephalus | reverse complement strand
GTGTGGCTCCTCCGCCGGGAATCTCCTAGTCTGTGGGCAACAAGAATTCGTCTGAAAGTGCGGCGTCCACTCGCTGTCTGCGCTTTCACTGGGAGCTACAACCCTGAGCTGTTGTTAATCGGCCATCTTGGATCTCTCCCGCAAATTTTTTTTTTTTAATGGTATATACTTATACCAGCTTTCCAGCATTCCCCTCTTGCTCCATTCCCCAACTGGTGATTGAACAAAGCACAGGGCACTGTTTTACCTTTTTGTTTACATAACGCCTGATATAGTTTGGATGTTTGTCCCCTGCAAATCTCACATTGAGGTGCTCCCAGTGTTCGAGGTGGGGTCTTGTAGAAGGTGATTGGGTCATGGGGACAGATCCCTCATGAGTGCCCCTGCTGATAGAAATGAGTGAGTCATTGATCTGTTCGTTCACCTGAAAGCTGGTTGTTTAAAAGAGCCTGAACCTTTCTTTCTACTTCTGTCATCATGTGAGATGCCTCCCTCCAACCTTCCTGCCATGATTGTAAGCTTTATGAGGCCCTCCCCAGAAGCAGATGCTGCCATTATGCTCTGGTACAAACTGCAGAACTGTCAGCCAAATAAACCTCCTTTCTTTATAAATTACCCAGCCTCAGTTATTTCTTTTTTTTCTTTTCCTTTTTCTTTTCTTTTTTTTTTTTTTTTTTTTTTGAGAGTTTCGCTATTGTTGCTTAGGCTGGAGTGCAATGGTGTGATCTCAGCTCACTGCAACCTCCACCTCTCAGGTTCAAGTGATTCTCCTGCCTCAGCCTCCTGAGTAGCTGGGATTATAGGCACCCGCCACCATGTCTGGCTAATTTTTTGTATTTTTAGTAGAGATGGGGTTTCATCATATTGGTCAGGCTGGTCTTGAACTCCTGACCTCGGGTGATCCACCTGCCTCGGCCTTCCAAAGTGCTGGGATTACAAACATGAGCCATAGTGCCAGACCTTAGATATTTCTTTATAGCAGTGCAAAATGGACTAATACACTGCTTTATTTTTAAAAAATTGAAATGGTTTACGAAACAATGTCAATAAAAATGATATAAAATGGATTAAGGAGATGGATTGAAAAGGAAAATGAAGGTAGGAATAAAACATGAAGTTGGAAAGTAATGTTATTACAAAAAGTGCAGCTGAAAGTTCCTTGCTGGGGATTGCTAACTGTTTGGTTCTGAGCTTCCTAGAAGGCCCAGCACAAAAGGAAACGAATTATGCATCGTATTGTCAGTTTTACAAAAGCAAATCATTCACTGCAATGCAGGAATTTCTTTTGTTGTGTTCCCCACACCGCCCCCCCCCAAAGAAACAGTTTGTGTAAGTAGATACGATTTGAATGGGCTCAGCTGACCTTTCCTTTTCTCACTTAAAATGTTGACTTGCTTGCTTGATAACAGGTTATCAAATTGAGAATAAACCTATGAAATCCTTTGGTGCCACAGAGATCATCTGTGACTTGAGGCATTTCTGAAAGCAATCTAATTTGGCAAAGTAGGTAATGACCTAGAAATTTATGATGAAAAAAACACAGAGAAACAGGAGAGTCTTACAGTGGAAAAGGTATCAAGTTAAAATCTGAAACTGTCGTTTTGTATCTGACATCATTGCATATGACTAATTTTATTACCCCAGGACAAAAAAACTGTCTTAGCCTGCATTTTTTCATCTGAAAATCTGATTTTGAAATAGATGACCTTTTAATTTGTCTTTCTATCTGTGAGAATCTGAGTTAGCAATTATACTTTGGATCAGATAAACAAGGCAGGTTGTCTTGGAAAAGGAAAATAACATTCAGAATGAGCGCAAGTACTAGAGGAAAAGATAACAAAAAACTGGAGAAATGGTTTCTAGTTGTTAAAGGAGCAGATCAAGTGCCAGTTCTAGAATTCTGCTTCCCATGTGAAGAGACTTGCCTCCTACACCCTTCGCCCAGGCCTCCCTGCCTGCCCTGACCCAGTAGGATACTGGAGATTGGGAGGTAGGGAGAAACAGAGGGTTCTGCAAATAAGAGAGAGCAATGTATATAAGGGCATGAGTACTGTGTCAAAAGCAGGGAAATTCAGTTCCATGTGTATAATGTATGCTCCTTCTTTACCTACTTCCAAAATGTTGGTAGCCAGAATCTTCTTCAGGTAGGGGACGAGAACACTTATCTCTTAGAAATCAGCCTACACAAGGAGAAAAAAATCAAGAGATGCTAACATCACACATTCGTCAGTGAAAAAGCCCAGCCATTTCACTACACAGACACCCAGTCAATAAGCTCCACCTACTTGCTCAAAGCTTCCAGTTAACATTCTAATACAAATAGCCTATGATCACCAGACAGTACACAGGTAAAATACAAGTGAACATAAAACAGTAAGTTGGGCTAGGCGCGGTGGCTCGCTCCTGTATTCCCAGCACTTTGGGAGGCCAATGCAGGTGGATCACTTGAGGACAGGAGTTGAAGACCAGCCTGGCCAATGTGGTGAAACCCTGAATCTACTAAAACTGCAAAAACTAGCCCGGTATGTGGCACACACTTGTAATCCCAGCTACTTGGGAGGCTGAGGCAGGAGAATCGCTTGAACCCAAGAGGTGGAGGTTGCAGTGAGCCGAGATCACACCAGTGCACTCCAGCCTGGGCAATAAGAGCAAAACTCAGTCAAAAAAGAAAGGAAGTTCGATGAAACTTTTTTAAAAAATCAAAGCATTCTGACTGATATGAATATGAATATATAAGGTATATGAATGAGCTATAAGAAGATAATACACCTTTGGGGGGAAAACAATGATTTAAAGAAGTACTTTCAGAGGAGAAAATGAAGAGCTGTTGTACCTCTTAGATATTAAAATAAGATAGCAGAAGCAAAAAATGTATCGAAAATTTGGGAGATAAATTTGAAGAAAGCTTACAGAAAGTGAAGCAAGAAGGCAAAGCTGTAGAAAACAGAGCAAGAAAACCATAGGAAAACTAGTGGGAGCAGTCCATAAAATCTAGCAGCAAGGAACAGAGAAAATAGCAAGAAGAAAAATAATACAGAAATAATTTAAAAATTTTTTCCAGAACTGGAGCATAGTATTTCCAGATTGAAATAGCTCACTATATGTTTTTAAAAATAAATGAGAAAAGACGCATCACAAGACATAGCATTGTGAAATTTCAGAATACTGAATGCAAAATATAAAAAGTAATAAAAATATCCAGATAAAAAGTTTATGTTTTATTGAAAGGATCAATAATCAATGTGGCAGTAAGGCATAAAGGTTAACAGCATGAACTCTCAACCCAGCTCACCTGGATTCTAATTTCAAGCTCTGTAATTACTAGCCCTATGATCCTGAGGAAGTTGCTGCAACCCTGTGTCACAGCTTCTTCATCTTGAAATGGGAATAAAAAGTAACACCTACCTGACAGGGTTGTTGTGAGGATTAAGTGAGATGAAAAGCATGAATAAATATAGAAGTATGACTGGCATATAGTGCTGAGAAAATGGTAGGCATTGTCATCGAGACTTTAAGTAACTCTGGAAGGTAGAAGGCAATAGATCAAAGCCTTCAAAATTCTGAGGGCACATGATTTCTAGTCTAGTATTCTATTTCCAGACAGCTATCAGTTAAATATAAGAGTAAAATAAAAATAATTTAGATATACACAGTCTCAAAAACTTTATCTCCTATGTACACTTCATCAGGAAGCTGTGTTCCATCAAAACAAAGAAGAAGACATGGACTCAGGTAAAAGGAAATCCCATATAAAATATGGAAAGAGAATATCCAAGATAATGGTGGAAGGACACTTGAACACAACAGCTAATTTTCAAACAGTCCTGATGTGGACAACTCAGAAGAGTGCTGGGGCACTCTCCTTATGATGAAGTTGACCTTGAATGTGTATCAGTGCACTGAAAGAATATTTCACAACTGAAGAAGTATTTGTGAATAAAAGAGTGACAAATATAAAGGAAACTAAGAATAAAGGGCAACAACATACCTTAAAATGAAAAGAAAATGGACAAGGAAACCAAAACCTGTTCAGAAAAGGAAAAATAATAATTGTACCCAACCTGACTCAGCTGTGTCTAGTATTTATATGGTCATAATACTATAAACACTAAAATTATATAACCAGAATTATAATAAAACTCTAATGGGAAGAAAGGAGAAAGAATAAGGAGATGTGTGTTCATCTTGGGGATACAGGTAGTAAAAAAAAAAAAAAAAAAAAAAAGCTAAAGTATAATTTTCCACAGTAGGAAGTCAATACATCAGGCCTAAAAATGAAAATTCAAATTTGTTTGCTTTTTCTTTTTTTGTCTTTAGAGTGGTGGAAATATGGGGGCAAATATTATAAAAATTAGTTCAAATAGCTGCAAGTAGCTGCCTCTAAGGAGCAAAAATTGGAAAGAGGTAGAATTCTATTTTTCTATAATAAGCCTTGTGCAACAATTTGACTCTCTACATTATGACCGTGTGTAATTTGATGTAAAATACACTGAGTTCAAAAATAAACATTATCTTTAAAACTTAGCAAAGTCCTAGCCAGGACAATCAGGTAAGAGAAAGAAATAAAAGACATCCTAAATGTAAAAAAGAATTCCAACTATCTCTCTTCACTGATAATATAATTATCTATCTAGCGAATCCTAAAAACTCCACCAAAAAGCTCCTGGAACTGATAAAGAACTTCAGTAAAGTTTCAGGACACAAAACAATATCCAGAAATCAGTAGCATTTCTACATACCAATTATGTTCAAGATGAGGGCCAAATCAAGAACTCAATGCCATTTCTAATTGCCACAAACGCACACACACATACTTAGGGATACATCTAGCCAAAGAGGTGAAAGATTTCTACAAAGAGAACTACAAAACACTGCTGAAAGAAATCATAAATGATGCAAACAAATAGGAAAATCATTCCATGTTTTTGGTTTGAAAGGATCAATATTATTAAAATGATCATACTGCCCAAAGCAATTTATACATTCCATGCTATTTCTATCAAGCTACCAACATAATTTAACACAGAACTAAAAGAAAACATTTTAATATTTATATAGAACTCAAACAGAGCTGACTAGCCAAAACAATTGTAGGCAAAAAGAATAAAGCTACATATTACCCAACTTCAAAATATACTATAAGGCAACAATAACCCAAACAGCATGGTACTAATACAAAAACAGACTCATAAACCAATGGGACAGAATAGACATGCGAGAAATAAAGCTGCACACCTAAAGCCATCTTATCTTTTACAAAGTTAACAAACATAAACAATGGGGAAAGGATTCTGTGTTTAATAAATAGTACTAGGGTAAGCTAACCATGTGAAGAAGAATGCAAGTGGACTCCTACCTTTAACCATATACAAAAATTAACTCAAAATGAATGAAACACTCAAATGTAAGACTTCAAACTAAGAATCCTAGAAGAAAAACTAGAAAACACCATTTTGGACATTGGTCTTGTTAAACAATTTATGACTTAGTTCTCAAAAGCAATTTTTAACAAAAACAAAAATAGACAAGTGGGACATAAATAAAATGGGACCTAAATAAATTAAAATACTTCTGCACAGTAAAAGAAACCACTAACAGAGTAAACAGACAGCCTAAAAATGGTAGAAAATATTCACAAATTACAGATCTGACAAAAGTCCAATATTCAGAATCCATACTGAACTTAATGCAACAAGCAAAAAATAAATAACTCCATTAAAAATGGGCAAAAGACATAAACAGACACTTCTCAATAGAAGATATACAAGTGGCCAACAAACATGAAAAAAAGTTCCACCTCACTGATCATCAGAGTAACAAATCAAAACCACAATGAGAAATTATTCTAACAAACAGTCAGAACAGCTGTCATTAAAAAGTCAAAAAACAATAGATGTGGATAAGAGGAAACACTTATGCACTGTTGGTAAGAATTTAAATTAGTTCAGCCATTATGGAGAGCAGTTTGGTGATTTATCGAGGGATTTAAGACAGAACTACCATTCAGCCTAGCTATCCCTTTGCTGTGTATGTATCCAAAAGAACACTCATATGTTCATCACAACACTATTCACAATAGCAAAAACATGGAATTAACCTAGGTACTCATCAAAGGAGGATTGGATAAAGCTCTTCGTCTATATATACTTTATTTTAAGGAGATGAATAATACTTTCTTCAGTATCTCTTAATTTATTTAGGCAGTCCTCCATGATTAACCACTGAAGTTGTTTCAAAGGTTTAAGTATTACCACATAGCAAACATCTTTATATCTAGAAATCTCTGAAAAAAATCTCTGATTATTTATTTTAGATAAATACCTAGAAGTAAAATTCTTTGGCTTTCTTTTTTTTAAAAAAGCTATAAATTCTTTAAGCCTCTTTGTATATAGTCCCAAATTAATTTCCAGAAAAGTTGTACCAAAATAGTCTTACACCAACATTAGAGAAAAGTAACTATCTCAACATATTCTCATCAGCATTAAATATTAATTTTCAATAAATTATGTTTTTTTAATGTAAAGAATATATAACCTTATTGATTTATCAAAAGGAAAATTAGTTTCTGTTCATCTGAATAGCAGCCTGCTGGTCAGCAAATTTTAGTGAGCCCCTGAAGAGACAGCCTAGAAGTCAATTATCAATATCCACCATTGGGAATCTTGCGTTTGATCAATATATTTGGAAAAAATGTGCTGTCACCCATGTTATATGATACAGACTTTGTTAAACTTGGTCTTATTTTTTTTGAAAAGCTTTATTCTGAACTGAAGAATGATAATGTGCATTGACTTTATACATGGTCTTTCATTTTAGACATAGTTGTGCATTTTATGACTATCTTAAATTCACTCAATGCATCTTTCTTGAAGGCATTCATTCAATACTCGTTAGGAAACATTTACTTAATGCACATAATGTTTTAGGATGTGTCATTTAACATATATTTATTAATTGTATATAGTATTCCATGATATACTAAGTGTTGAGACAGTGGAAAACAGCTCTTGTCCTAAAAGCTTAATCCTTGTACATGATTTACATAGCAGATTCAAATAGTCCAGATAATCTCAGCACTTGGAGAAAATTTTGAAAATATATCTCCACATTATGAGAAATAGGAGTGAAAAACTCAACTTTCTGACTGCTGGCCAAGAGCTCAATCTGCTTAAAAATAATTGTACATCAAGATATTTAAACTAATAATGTTTTGTATCATATGATTACAATTAAATATATAGTATGCACATGTGACTCAGAAACCAACTAGTCTCTATTCTCTATATGAAAAATGGACAGAGAAAAAATTTTTCTTCATATGAAATATGTAGAATATTCATTAACTCAATTTTATCTTTATATATTCTCTAACTTCGTTTTTTTGTCAGAAGAGAGATTAGATTCTAGTTCAGAAAATACAACTCAGTGCTGTCTGATGGTCATTTCTGTTTTTGAACTGCCCTGTCCATGACACTTTCAAAGAAAACACAGGATTTGGCACATACTTTAAAATGTCAATATTGAACAGTAGCTCCATAATAAGAAGGAAAAACCTCACAGAATTTTCACCCAACAGACACAGACCATCCTGTTGCTCTAATTCTAAGTCTTGGTGACAGTTCTCTTATTTGTCTAGAGCTTTTCCTGTATCAAGAACATGTCTTTATTAGACATATCTGGAGTTTTAACTCTCTTCATGAAAACACTGCTCAGAAGCTATCCCCTGGCCACAAGATGTGCAGATAACATCACTTTCATGTTCTACTCTCCCCTTACAGTGCTCCAAGAACTTGGTTTCTCCTGTGGAAGATGGCTTACTGATTAGAATGGAGTCAGGACATGTTTATAGAAAGACAGTCTAGTATGTAGTTAAGCCATATCAGGACATTGATTGGATAGTGTTAACAAATGTGAAGGAGCTTTATAGCTCTCCAGTCACCATGCTAATGAGGAGCAAGTTAAGGAACCATTATCTGAATGTTTGAAGTATTGAAGTATCAAAGGCATGCTTCTCAACACGCTTCAACAAAACAACCAATAAATACATCCTTGAGTTTGCTTACCACTTTCCTATTCATTCTTATAGGAGTAGGAGTACTTTTTGTGGCATACTGAAGAAAGAATAGTTTTATATGTCAGACAGACTTGGGTATCAGTCTTGATGCTACTAAGTAAGTATGCTGTCCTAGGCTTAAACTTCCAATTCCTAACCTGTAAAATGAGGGAAATGCTTTTAAAGAAGTGAAGCGTAACTCCTCACTTCTTAAGTGAGTATTGTGCATAGTGACTTCCCTCCAAAGAGTACAATATAGAAAGAAAGAAAACAAGTAACTACTGTGGAGAGAACTGACAAGGCTGACCCCAAGGTTAAGATTCACCATTAATAGCATATATCCTTGATATCATATGATGAGAATGGCATTGTTCTCTGTGATCTCTCCTCCCCACTCAAAAAAAAAAAAAAACAACAAAACGTAATCCCAGTTTTATGAGAAAAGTATCAGAAGAAAACAAACTAAAAGACATTCTACAAAACGTTAACCAGTACCCCTAAGCATGGGAAAATGACATCCATTTTTCCTTGGTGTGAAGATTAAAATATATATTTCAGTTATTACATTATTATTGGATAATTACGTATTATTCAAAATGTTCATTCCCACCCCCATTAACATTATTATGTTTGACATATTTTAAATTGTTTCTATTGATTTATTCTGCTTAGCAATTGCATGTGATGATCAGGCTTGGCCATGTGCTTTGCTTTGACAAATAAAATGTGAGCAGAAATGAAGCGTGTTCCTTTCTGAGCTCCTATCTTGTGGCTTTCATGCTCCGTTTTTCCTCTAAAACCTCATTAGGCCTCTGAGACAGTCAACCCAGATCCCAGAAAGCAGACAATGAACTGCTGAGTGGCAGCTGACCTGGAGTAGACCTGTAGCACGAGAGAGAAATAAATGTTTTTGTAAGCTACTGAGATGTTGAGGTCATCCTATGATAACATAACTGAGCTTAAGCTGAGGACCTAGTTCTAATTAGGAAATGGAATCCATACATTTTCATCTTCCGTTTCCCTCTGCTTCTCACTCTTCCCCCATGTCCCCTCCACTTCCTTCTCTTTCTCTTTCCATCAACTTTTCCTTCTCAGACTTGCTCTTATAATTTCTAAGTATCTCCTTCCCACTAGCTTTCTTTAGACTTTAGCATTTTAGCTTCTTTTCTTGAATTTGCTCTTAGCTATTTACATCACTTTCATTTTTCTGGTGTTTTCAGCTAGAAACATCCATGAGTGGTTGAGGTTGAGATAAACTCCTGTTATTCAGCTGCCTTTCTTTCTCTTTACTCCTTCTACATTGGTGTCCTGATGAAATTGAATTAAAATTAAGATCCAGAACCCTTTGAATGGAAAAAGAAACTACCACAAGGGAAATTAGGGGTGTTTTTAAAGAGATTAGGAGCTGATTATAAGCATGTAAGCCTCATACTTTCATCTTTTCTTTTAGCATCAGCCATCTCCTGAATCACTTCCCAGTTGCCAGCTGCAAGTTCTTTTTCCAAAGTAAGCCCAGCCAATTCTGCAATTCTTGTTGACTCATCCAGCCTTCTTGTTCACCCAGGACTTACTTAGGCATCAAAAATGAAATAAAACTTAGATTCTCTAATCCTGAGATAGCTGTTCCTGATAAATGATGCACAGGACACACAGGCAGAAAGGATTCCTCTTAATTGCGTTCAATTTTAATTTCACATGCATGCAATTTATGTGGGAAAATATGACTAGGTTGACCCAGCATTCACAAAATCAAAATATCCAAGCAACCATCTCCACAGGAAACGAACATCCACAGTACACAAGTAGAAGCATCTCTGTTGGGGCGGTGCTGTCAGTCAGTATCAGAAGGAGCCGGTGTTCTGAAGTTAGACACATTTCACGTCAGTTTCAAGATTAATTCAGTGGCACAGATGGCAAGTGTTGCTCACCGTTATCAGGTAAGCACACACGATCTTTTTCTGGTCTCTGGTAAAAAAGATGGAAGGGGTTGACTTCTCTTCTCAATTTCAATCTTCAAATGTATACTGCCATCTAAGGAGGTCATTTATCTCTCTCATCTGAACACATAGGACGTGTCTGCCCAGGAGGGTTCTCTGGTCACCTGGGAGCAAAATACGAAGTTAGTCTGCAAGATAGCTGATTATTCAGGAATAGCTCATGAACTTCTTCCATGAAAAATCCTGATGGCACGGCTTTGCTGGGAATTTAAAGGAGATTGCCCTTTTAACCACACAGGGGTTGGGTGTGATGGTAAAAGTGGGAAGAATGTCATAGGGTTTCAGAAAAATACAAAAGATGAGTGAATACTTTTTCTTTGCCAGAGAAGAACCTTGAATAGGATGCATTTTTGTAGTACAAAATCTTAATTGCATAGTTCTGAAAGATAGAACATTGTTCAGTTCATTTTGCTACAGTTGGCAACTAGATAAAATTTGGATAAACCCAATTCTAAGTCCTATAAAGGTCTGATGGTAGTTAGAGCTCTATAGCTTGTAAAAAAGCTGATTGGGCAGTTTTCACAATGCGTAAGAATTATACAGAATTTCCACTACTGTTTCTTTCCAGGCCAAGAAAGATAATGTCATGGGGAGGAAGGGATGGGGCAATCCATCTGGAAAACATTTAATTGCCTTACAGGTTTTGTTAATTCAGCAAATTGTTCCTAAGTTTTTTTGAACTCATTATATAAACACTTGCTGGTCATAAAATTTCTATTTTTTTCTATCCCTTGCTCAATTGTTTTTAAGATTATTTTACTCTGTATTTTAGTTTTTAAAATTTATTTGTGGGAGCAAAAGCCAATTTGCTAAGTACTTTATCCTTTTTCACATACACATTTTACAACACTCTCTAAGGATTTCTGAAAATATACTTTTAAACAAGGCTTACAGCATCCTCTTGAAGACAAAGCAGGAAGGTCATATAGAAAATATTCTGATCATCACATGCAATTGCTAAGAAGAATAAATCAATAGAAACAATTTAAAATATGTCAAACATAATAAAAAGAATAATTATCCAACAAACAGATGCTGATCATCTTGACAGTTTGAGATGTAAGTTAAGCCCAGAAAGTATAACATTTGAATTCATGAGAGAAAGAAATGCACTTTTAAAATATAAAAAGATAGATAGCAATATTTTTCAAAATACACATGCTCCTCAACTTATAATGGGGTTATATCCTGATAAACCCATCGTAAGTTGAAAATATCGTAAGTGAAAAATGCATTTAATCATCTAATCTACTGAACATTATGCTTAGCCTAGCCTACTTTGAATATGCTCAGAAAGCTTACATTACCCCACAGGTGGAAAAATCATCTAACACAAAGCCCATTGTATAATAAAGTGTTGAATATCTTCTGTGATTTATTGAATACAGCATGAAAAGTACAAAATGGAATGGTTGTATGGATACTTGAAATTTGGTTTCTACTGAATACGTATCACTTTTGCACTATCATAAAGTCAAAAAATCATATGTCAAACGATTCTAAGTCAGGGACTGTCTGTATATTGTTTTATATCTTCTTAGGATTTGACCTAAGGCATTCATGGGGTCCAGGGAAAACATAATTCCTAAAACAGTGTGTACTTATGGATAGGTCATTCATATAAAACTTTATTTTGTAAGACTGTAATATTCAAATGTTAGCATATTACATAAAAATATGAGGCATGGACAGAACACCGATGGCCAAGGAGAGTTACTAGGGACAAAACTCCCTGACTTGGTTCTAGATTCAAAGTCTATGGCTAGATTTTTTAATGAAAGGAAAATGCAAAAATAGATGAGGATTTGGAGGATATGGTGAATGCATATCCTCCACATTTAAAAAAAATTTGTGGGTACATAGTAGGTGTATATATTTATGGGGTACATGAAATGTTTTGATATAGGCATGTAATGCATAATAATCACATCATGAAGAATGAGGTGTCCATTTCCTCAAGCATTCATCCTTTTTGTTACAAACAATCCTGTTATACTCTTTCAGTTATTTTTAAATGTACAATTAAGTTATTATTGACTGTAGTCACTCTGCTATGCTGTCAAATAGTAGGTTTTATTTATTCTTTAACTATTTGTTTTGTGACCATCCCCACCATCCCCCCACACTCTTTCTACCCTTCCATACCTCTGGTAACCATCTTTCTTCATGAATTAATTGTTTGGATTTTTAGAACCCACAGATTAGTGAGAAAATGTGAAGTTTGTCTTTATGAGCCTGTCTTATTTCACTTAACATAATGATCTCCAGTTCTATCCAAGTTGCTGCAAATGACTACATCACATTATTTTTTATGGGTGGTTCCTATACCACTCCGTTGTGTATAGGTACCGTATTTTCTTTACTCATCTGTTGATGGACACTTAGGTTGCCTCCACATTTTGGCTGTCATGAACAGTATACAATGAACATGCAAATGCAGATATCTCTTTGATATGCTGATTTCCTTTCTATTGGATATATACACAGCAGAGAGATTGCTGGATCATACGATAGCTCTCTTTTTAGTTTTTTGAGAAACCTCCAAACTGTTCTCCATCGTGGTTGTATTAATGCTAATTTATTATACATTCCCACCGAAAGTTTACAAGGGTTCCCTTTTATCCACGTCCTCACCAGCATTTATTACTGCCTGTCTGTTGTATAAAATCCATTTTAACGGGGTGAGAAAATGTCTCCCTGTATTTTATATTTGCATTTCTCTGATGATCAGTGATGTTGAGCACCTTTTCATATGCCTATTTGCCATTTGTATGTCTTCTTTTGAGAAATGCATATTCAAATCTTTTGCCTATTTTTTGATTTAATTATATTTTTTTTCTGTAGGGTTGTTTGAGCTCTTTATGTTTTCTGATTATTAAAATTTTGTCAGATTGGCAGTTGGCAATATTTTCACGCATTCTCTGGGTTGTCTCTTCACTTTGTTAATTGTTTCTTTTGCTGTGCAGAAGCTTTTTAATTTAATGTTATGTTATTTGGTAAATAAGTCACCTGACTTTGGCTTCCCAGAGACCATTTATGCCTAATTCTTGTTTTGTGTTAAGGTCCCCAAATGAGTAACCTTAAACTAGCAAAATATTACTAAATTAAATATAAAATGGGAGTTTTAAAGAGTATATATCAGTGAATGGCAGGTGATTTCCTCTTAGAGGGCCAAATGTTTTTGGTGAAAACAAACAAAGAAATGTTTATGATATAGATGAGGACCAGTGATACTAGTTTGGAAGGAAATATATGGGAATATCAGCTAAACAGTTTAAATAGAGAAAGGTTTCACTAATTTGGGGTTTTCAATGAGGAGGAGTAAATGAGAGAAGGATTAGTCAGAAAGAAGTGGCCAAATAATATGACAGAAGGCTGAAGACTGAAGAAAATGAATCGGTGAATAATTTCCTGGTAGCAGGGCTATTGAAGAATTTTTTTTAAATGAGATCATCTAACATTAACTTTTAAGACATTTTCTATGTAATTTTATGCTGTAAAACTCCTCTTCAAATGTGTAAAATTTCAAAGGAATCATCTATGCAAATGGTTGACATTGCTTTGGAGAAATCAAAGAAAAGTCTTTGTCCCTGGTTTGTGTAAGACAGAACAAAAATACAAGTCATTTGAGGTGAAATAAAAGTAAGACTGAGAGTTCAGTGACGGTACAAAAATAGAACTATTGGTGTCCACGAAAACATCAGTTTAATAGTTATCTCTTAGAAGGTGGGATGGTGGTGAACTTGCTGAAAATACAAGAGAATTTAGTTATTTTATGTTAATTTTAAAAACTGTTAATTTGGCTGAGATTTGGGGTATACTTATATATGATAAATACTAAACCTATGCAATTATCCTTTGAAATTTTTATAGAAATTGAACTACCAATGCACATATATCTTATTTGTCATCTGGTTATGTCATGTTTCCTTTCTCCTCCATCTGCGTCAGTTAGAAGAATGTAATTGTCTTCATTTTCAAGATTCAGAAAGTGAGACATGAAAAAGATTAATGACTTTCTGAAAGTCAGTCTGTAACTTAGAAGTGGGATGGATCAGGATCCAGAACCCATGACTCAGGTTCAATTAAGACTCTGTGGACACTGTGGTGAGAATCAGTAATGCCTGGGTCTTTACTAATTGTGTAACACTGGGCCTGTTTCTCACTATTGTCAGGCTCAGTTTTCTTTCTCTGAAAAAGTGAATAACAATTTGGGTGGGTTAAATGATATATAACACAAGCAAAGTATCAAGCTCAGTGCCTAGAAACAAGCAAGCAATCTGTTAATACTAGAATTATTTATTTGTTCTTTAAATTATTGTTCGAAGAATAAAGATTAATATTAGTAAAATGTTTTCACGTTCCTTTCCATTTTTATCATTCCAAAGCATTGTCCATTTATATTTGAGAAGGATTTCTGGAGCAGAGTTTTAAAAGCATTCTGGCTTTTTGGCCCACAGCAATTTTAATCTCATGGAAATTACAAATTTATACTAATTGTATAAGATCTAAAAAAAAAATCTCAAATGACCCAGGGGCCATAGTTCTGTCGAATTCTACTTATCATCCTGGGACTTATTTGGACTGGGTTTGGACATATCTCCCATGGACTCCTCACAAACTGAGAAATTAATAAAAGAATCCACAGCGGCCCAGGGTACAGGAGGCAAAGTCACAGACTCTACATATTAAATTATGCTGCCACACCACTTTATTCAAAAAAATTCTGAATTTTTATATTATTATCAATATTTAAGTGTCAGGGTTTAGGACTTCCCTTGTTTTCTTGAATGCGGTTTATTTACCATAGATTAGAGATGATGAAAGGGATCTTTTATCATAGTTGAAGGCAACTGCTTCCTACACTTGAGAAAATTGAATCCTGGGGACATTGTTGACTCTCTCAATCTCTACACCAAGTCATGAGCTTCTGTGTAATGAAGTAACAGTCGAAGACGAATAAGGTCACTCAGAATGACAGATAATTTTGTTACAACTTTATTGAGGTATAATTGGCATATAATAAACTGTATATATCTACAGGTTATATTCTGATAAGTTTTTACATATGTGTATTCTCATGAAACCATTACCACAATAAAAATAATGAACATATTTGTTACTCCCAAAACACTTTTTCCTCCTCATTTGTAATTTTCCCTCCCTCTCCTTACTCCCTGAGACCCCAATCCTTGTCATTCCAAGGTAACCACTGATCTGCCTTCCATTACTATTTTTTAATTTGCATTTCCTGAATTTTTATGACTAAAAGTACATAGTATCTCTGTTTTGTATGGCTTCTTTCACTTCAGAAAACATATTTTGAGACATAGCCTTATTTTTACATGTATGAACACCTTTGCCTTTTAATTGCTAAGAAGCATTTCATTCTATGTCTGTACCACAATTTGTCAATTCATTTACCTGGTAGACAGGTGGTGTTAGTGGACATTTGGGTTCTTTCCAAATTGGGGCTTTTAAAAATGAAGCAGTTATGAGCATGGTGTAAAGTATTTCAGTGGACATTTGCTTTTGTTTTCCTTGGGTAAATACCTAGGAGTGGGTAAAATGATTGAGTTGTACAGTAGTGTGTGTTTAATTTTTAAGAAACTACCAATGTCCAAAGTAGTTACACCATTTTACATTTCCGCCAGCAGTTTATGAAAGTTCCAGTTGCTTCACATTTGCATTACAGTTTTAATTTGTGTTTCACTAGTGAGAAATGGTATTGAACGTATTTTAATGTGTTTGTTTGCCATCTATACATCTTTGGTGACGTATCTGTTAAAATCTTTTACCCATTTTTTGTTGTTATTTATCTTCTTACCACTGACTTGTAAGAATTCCTTATATATGCTGAATGAAAGTTATTTGTCAGAAAGCTTTCTTGCTTTATCGCACTGGCAAGAATATCTAGCACACTATTAAATAGAAGTGGTGAGATCGGACATCCCTACCTTGTTGCTGACCTTAGAAGTATGACCTTCACCACCCATATGATGCCCTTTAGTAGGTTGTGGAAATTCTCTTACGTTTATTTAGTGCAAGACTTCTTCTTACTAGGACATAATTCCTTTGGTACCACAGGAAACAGCTCAGCTGTGATATTTACCTTTCTCTACTTCCACTTATGTACATAGAACCCTTATGTACAAAAGTAGAAGATGGAGTTTTGGAGTCAAGCTCTACTGGCCATACTGAAATCAAATATTTTCTTCTAAGAGGAATGACAAATATTGGCATATTTGCCTATATTCTCCTTTCTATGCTTATGGCAGAAATTAATAGTTGATCACAGCATTCTTTTCCAGGGAACCCAAATGCAGACACAGAAACTAGGTCATCATAGGGTCTAGGAAGCCTCTAGAGTTGGCATCTGTGAGGAATATTTTCTGTCTCTGAACTGCAGTATTTCCACATGAAACAACAAGAAAAAATACTCAATTTTGTGACATATACAGATATAGGTATAATATCCTTTGGTATCTGGATATGATCAGGAAGCAGCTGTAGAAAATCCTCTTAACAGCTTTGAGAGACTTTTCGTAACTATTCCTCCATATAACCTTGTGGAGAGGGTGGGGATTTGGGGAGACTAGATTATTTACATCACTGTGGAACCCCACTGGATGGTCCAGAAGAAAGTCTCCTTTGAAATCATCTAACTCAGGAGTTTTCAGACTTTAAATTTTCTTAGCTTCAGAATATTGTCTTTTAAAAACTATTACCAAAAAATGTCAATATATAAGTGCAATGTTTGTGCCTCTGCTAAATTCATAGGCTGAAATCCTGAACCACAATGTGGTAATATTAGGAGGTGGAGCCTTTGGGAAGTAATTAGTTCCTGAAGGTGGAGTCCATGTGAATGAGACTGATGCCTTTATAAAAGGGCCCCCAGAAAGCTCTCAGTCTCTTTCTGCCACGTGAGGTTACAATGAGAAGTCAGGAGTCTGCAACCTGGAAGGGGTCCACCCCAGAACCAACCATTCTGACATACTGATCTTGGGCTTCCAGACTCCAGAACTGTGAGAAATAAACTTTGATTGTTTATAAGCCACCGAGACCATGAAACTTCATCATAGCAGCTCAAACTAAGACAGTAGGAAGGTGAAAGCAGAACAGTTATGATTTCCCCATAGCCCACTCCTTTGTGCCTTGAAAGCCCTGAGCTATCTCATTGAAAAATGCCAAGGCTTCATTAAGCAATGTTTCAAAACCACAAACTTGTCCAACTTTCACTTAATGAATGTTGAAATATAAGGAGTGATGTAAAGTTTCTAAGGGACTTGAAGACAGATTATTGATCATATTCTGATATTTTCTTCTATACCATGTGCATGCATGGAAAGCATTTACATTGTATACATGTGAGTCATTAATGATAAGAAGAGTAGTGACTACATAGCCACATAATATTTTACAAAACACACTGTCACCTATGATATCACTTGGCATCGCAACACCTTCGTTACCAAAGTGGCAACTGAGGCTCAAAGTGAGGTAACTCACCCAAGGCCACAGAGCTGATACGTTGTTAGGTTGGGCAAGCACAGCTCTATACTTAGGTGAATATATAAATATATACACCTACTATGTATCCACAAAATTTAAGAGTAAGAAATAATACAATAAAAAAACTCCCCAGGTGGCACAAATGTGCAGCTAAAATTGTGAAGCACTGACCTGCAGAATGGAAGCCTCACTGTTTCGTATGTCACACACAGCCTCTGTGATGGCTCCAGACCCGCCTCTCCGATATCCTCTGCTCCTTTGCACCTGATACTTTGCACTCCAGGATCATAATAACAGGAGTTTATTGAACCTAGTACATTTTTCCACTCTTTTTCACATTATATTTCTTCTCTCTTTTCATGTATTTAATGAACTCCTAGTCATCCTTCAAGATCCTGCGCAAGCAGTGACTCTTAGGTGAAGAATCCCTCACCTCTTTAAACAGTCTGTGGTCCATTCCTCAGGTTCCACTTTATCATGTACACTATCCTATTACTGTGTTGATAACAGTAACTCGCTTAAACAATGATCTCCCTTAGTGAACTTGGCAGGGCAATGTCTTGCTCATATTTTTTGCGTGATGGGGGTGGAGTTTTTTCTGTCTACCACCACTTGTCATTTTCTGCCTTTTTGCCTCAGTAAAAATGTTCCTGATTTTGTGGGATCATTATTTATTTTATATATGAAGGAGTTGGGAACACTGCTTAAGGTCATCCTCCCCTGTGTGTTATCTGTAACAGAATTGCAGGGATTGGCAGCAAAAGCAAGCTAGGTCAGCAGTCTGCAGATTGCCACAGCCTGAGTTTCTGGTAGTTGATCAGTTAAACCACATGACCATTATGTGTCTGTTGTACACTTGGTACCATGTCTGGCATCTCAACATTACAACAGCAGGTACTCTCTACCTAAAATTACTCACTCGCTCTCTAGCTTTCCACCTTGACTCATATGAAGGACCTGAAGCATATTCAGCATATTTGCAACTTAACTGAGGAGTACAGAGCTGATAGTCTGCACCCTGAAAATCTTAACATATGAAGAATAAGCAACAAGCCATTGTATGGTTTGTGCGTAGGGGTCTTTTTAAACTCCTGGTGGATGTTGACAATTTCTCCATTACGGTCTCAGCTGGTTAGTGTAAGATTTTGAACCTGTTAAAAGGCAGTAACCTTGGAAAGGAAAACATTAAGTTGTTGCTAGTTAATTTTGCCTTCCAGTTAAAGAAATGCCTAGGTGTAGGTTTTAGGAAGACAAAGGATGAGAGCAAGGAGTGTGAGAAAGAGGCAAATAGGTAAAATGTTAAAGAATTAAATACTAGGAAAATGAATTATTTCATAAAGCTTAGGTCAAATATTGTATATTATATGCATGAGCAAAATTAAGGTAGGTTTTTATATACTAATAGGAGAATATTAAAATCTGGCTATTCTAATAATTTTCAAATATTTCTGTACCAACATAAAAATTAAGTATGTACTAGAATGAAAAAATCAAAAGGTTATTGATGATAAAGCCACTGTCAGAGATAACCAAAATATCTAATAATAGGGATAGTTTAATAAAATAAATTATGGTATTTGTAGGCATTGAAATTCTATACAACTATTATAAATAATGTTCTAGAACAGTATGTAATTTTATATAATTTCATATATACATAGAAAAAAGATCTAACCACACTGTTAACAGTGCTTATTTTTGTAGGAGTCTGGGGTGGAGAGGCTACAACCATTGTAAAGAAAGAAAGAACTTTATGCTTATCTATGTTCTTTAATTTTGTTCTAAACTACAGTTTTAAAGTTATTATAAACTTTAAAGGAAGTCTAGGAAAGTTATAAAATTATAGTGCATTCTGTCACATTATATGGATTATTGATTATAAGAAAATGCGAGGGAGATATTGAGCGTTTGACTAAGAGCCTCAGTGGGGGTTGTGCTGAGAGAGGCGCCAACATTGGCTGAAGGATCACTATTTGCAAGATCCTGCTTACATGACATGAACAAACAAGCCCAAAGCATCCACATAATTTAAAAAAATATTTAAAGTCAAATAAGATTTGCAAGGTGGACAAACTTTGCCATTCATAGAAATAAACACCTGTTGCAAGGATGAAAATTCAGGACCACAGGACCACTGAAGACACAAGAAGAAATGGTGCCAGATGCCAAAATAGATAATATACAAATGTGGGGAAGATTGTATACATTAGTGAAATTACATGTGCTCTGCATGTTTCCACCTCTAAGTCTGGGAAAAGTATCTATCCTAGGCACACTGCTAATAGAAACTCTAAAAACTGACTGTGAAATGTTTTATAAAAGTTGTATAGGAACATATATTTGTTATGACATTTAGTTGGTTTGTAATGCAGTTCACTGTGTCTGTCTGTACTTGTCTTATTTCTTCCCCCTCCTTGAACTCTGAGGATCAGCTATTGTGAACCTGTTCTATTTTCTCCAGTAATTAATTACAGGAAACAACAGATTGAAGGTTAAAATCTCCTTACATAGTTCTTGGATATTCATTTCTCTATTAAGCTTACTGACTGCCAATGGCATTAAAAAACAGAAGTCTAACTTTTCCGCTAACTTCTAAAACTCCTGCTGCAAATAGAATCAAAATTAACAAAAGAAACAACTTAAAAACAATACAAAGACCTCTGGGGTGCATTAACACTAGTAGGAATTTAAATGCCATATGCAAATATTAAGTGACATTTGCAAAGCACATGCCCTGTCTAATTCTTCTGTGAGCTAATGTGGTAATTATAGATTTATATGTTTCAACAGAATCATCATAGAGAATATAGCAGCCAAGAAAATTTCAATCACAGAGGAAAAGCCACAAAGAATTACTAAAACTGTCACCTACTCAGACATTAGTTCAGAGGGTTAATTCTGCTCTACTGACTGACTGATTCTTTTCCTCCTTGAGAATGAATGTTAAAAAGTAGGGTACCTGTGTAGAATAAATATCCATATTTATATCTGTATCTATATCTTTACATCTGTGTCTTTATATATCTCTGTTTTTAAGTGTTTAAATATAAGTATATCTGTATATGGGCTTCAGTCTGACATACTGAGTCCCAACTCTGGGACATATCCAAATTATAACCAAAGATGACACCTTAACAAGCAAAGCCATACTCTAAAGCAGTTCTGTTTAAGACATCGTACTGCAATAATGACTAATGGAAATATCCTGTGCCCGCATTGTCTCGCAGACCAGCCACTCGCTACACGTGCTCATCAAGCATGTGAAATGTGCTTACCGGGACTGAGGAACTGATTTTAAATTGTATTCAATTTCAGTTAATTTAAATTAAAATTTAAATAGCCAGGTTTGTCTGTTCACTACCATATTGGGCAGTTCAGCTCTAAAATAAGGAAACTTATGAAATGACACTGATGAAATGCAATCAAAGCGAAGAGGCTTCCTTTTCTTACCAACTGCTTGCATATGAATGAGCTTCTCTTCTCTTCCTTTCTGTAGAGTTAAGCCATCCACATGGATTTATGGCAGGGAAGAAAACAGGTGGAAGATAAACACTAGCTATTTGAGATGCTTAGGATTCCTTCTTGAAGACGAGGACTGTGTGTTACTTCTCCATCCATGCAGTAAATAGAGAAGTGCTAGAACAGAATAGGTGGTCAAGTAATGTTTGTTTTTTAATATGTTGAATAAGGTGCTTGTTTATTGAAATAAACAAATCCAGGCATCTGAATTCTATAAATACACAAAAAAATAAACACACAGTTGACTATGCTCTACTGTAGTTAATGGTTTGCATTACACTAAACTTTGGTTATGTGTACAAATCCTGTAAATATGAACATATTGAATATCACACATTTAAAACTTTATTACTGTTAAGATACGTAGAATGTTTTCACAACAGTATCTTTACAGATATTTGATTTAATTTTTTCTTTGATTTCTCCCACACCTATAGAAGAAAGGGCTATATGAAAATAATGTCTCTGTATGTGTAAAACTCTGGACACATTACCATTAATATAACATTTGATTTATGTTCTAGGTATGATTCCAAATGCCTATTTTATCTTACAGTTTAGGGCTAGGAAAAAATGTTTACCTCAATTAATTTTTTATGTCCCAAAGAGAAGCTATAGATTTTTGGTCTTCATAGCCAGGAAGCTCTGAAAAATAAAATAAAAGTAATTTCTCATTTGTGGGAGAAAATTCCGTGGCTCTCTCATGTTTCTGCAAGTCTTCAAGTGAGACACTAAGTACTCTTTGTTCTAGATTGTCTTCTCAAGGATGTTTTTATGGCAAATTGCCTTGGAAGACAGAAATAGTGTCTCCTTCCAGAGCAAAGTACAGGTATGCCTATTGCCTGTTACAAAGATTTGGGTTCCTTATCTCCTTATGCGGTGCAGAAGAGGAACTCTTGATATATCTGTGCAGGTATCACCTGACCCTCTTCATACTGTCCTATTGCATCTGGGACTCAAGGAATCAGTGCAAGAAAACACAGACACTCTGGCTAATGCTATTGCTGTGAGTTATGAAGTCCTTTTTTCTCTAACCTAAGAGTGTCATGAATTCTTCCAGCAGTCATGAAAATGTGGCAGGCAAATTGTTAACTTGCAAGTAGGCTAAATCACAGATCCATCATGTTTTAGATATTTATTTGTAGCAAAAATCCATAGAGTTTTGGTGTGATTCACTCCCCTCCTAGATTATGTAGCTCTGGATTGTTATTTTATTTGCCTCATTTTGTGTCTTTTAAAAACTGGAAGCTAAATCTTTCACATGATCTAAGAATTAACAAATGATCATAAATTTTATGGCTGTAAGTTTCTACAGATTTTAAGGGACAAAACAACTTCTGAAGTGAGCCTCGAGGCCTTTATTAGAAGATGATTAAGAGGATCCAAGAGGGAAATCAGGCAGGAAGCTAGTTAGGGAGTTATTATGGAACTAGGTCATTGTTGCAAACACTGGAGTGAGAATCAATACGAATCAAAGAAGATGGCTCATAGTCACAGGAGTGAGGTCTATGGTCAATACTAGAAACCATGCATTCAGAGTGGGGATAGTCATGGTAGCAAAACACAAACCAGAGTGCATCAAAGGACACACTCAAGTATATGAAAAGACAACCCACAGAATGGGAGAGAGTATTTGCAAATCATACTTTTTATCACACAGTGGCTCACACCTATAATCCCAGCACTTTGGGAGGCAGAGGTGGGCAGATCACTTGAGATCAGGAATTCAAGACCAGCCTGACTAACATAGAGAAACCTGTTCTCTACCAAAAATACAAAAAAAAAATTAACCAGGCATGGTGGTGCATGCCTGTAATCCCAGCTGCTAGGGAAGCTGAGGCAGGAGAATCACTTGAAGCCAGGAGGCTGAGGTTGCAGTGAGCCGAGATCCCGCCATTGCACTCCAGCCTGGGTGACAAGAGCGAAACTTCATCTCAAAAAAAAAAAAAAGGTTAATATCCATAATATATAAAGAACTCTTAAAACTCAACACAAACAACCTGATTTTTAAAATGGGCAAAGGACTTGCATAGACATTTCTCCAAAGAAGATGTACAAATGGCCAAAAATCACAAAAAAGGATGCTGAATATTATGAATCATGAAGGATGTGTAAACCAAAACTACAAGGGAATATCCTACATCTTCTCACCCATTAGAATGACTGTGTTAACATAAATAAAAATGACAGCTGTTGGTGATGATGTGAAAAATTTGGAGCCTTTGTGCACTGTTGGTAGAAAAAGCTTTGGGTTCCTTGGCTCACGAGTTCCTCTCCTGCATTGCAGCGCAGTCATTATAGAAAAAAGGATGGCAGTTCTGCAAAAAATTGAAAGTAGAATTACTGTATGATCCAGAAATTCCACTTCTGAGTATCTACCCCAAAGAATTGAAAGCAGGGTCTTAAGGAGATCTTTGTACACTCACATTCGTAGCAACATTAGTCACAATAGCTCAAAGTTGAAAACAACCCAGATGGCCATCAACCGTGAAAGGATAAAGAAAATGTGATCTATGCATACAATGGAATGTTACCCTTAAAAAGAAAGGAAACTGTGACGCGTACTACAGCATGGACCAACTTTGAAAACATTATGGTAAGTGACATAACAAATGCTATATGATTCCACTTATGTGAGGCACATAGAGTGGTCAAATTTAGAGACAGAAGGTAGAATGACAGCTGTCAAGAGCTGAAGAGAGGAGTGAATGGAGAGTTGATGTTTAGAGGGCAGAGAGTCTTAGTTTTGCAAGATGAAAAGAGTCTTGGAAATTGGAGTTGCACAATAATGTAAACATACTTAACATTACTGAACTGTATTTTCAAAAATGGTTAAGATAATACACAAAGTTATATGTATCTGACTACAAATTTTTAAAAAATATGAGTCAGAGAAGGGTAGAATTTTCTCAGATTGGCACAGCAGGGTACAGCTCAGAGGTTTATAACTGAGTCTCAGACTAAATCCCCACTTAAGTCTCTGTGGCTGTCACCTCACCTAACCACAGTGGGCTCAGGAGGGATACTCTGGGTTCTCCTCTTGCACAAAACTTATAGTCTGGATATCAATTAGATGCAATTTGAAAGTATTATAAACACTTTCAGCACTTAGAACTGATACAAGAATTCAGCAAAGTTTCTGGATACAGATTAACGTACACACATCAGTAGCTCTCCTCTACACCAACAGCGACCAAGCAAAGAATCAAATAATAATGCAACTCCTTTTACAGTAGCTGCCATAAAATAAAATACTTAGGAATATACCTAACCAAGGAGGTGAAAGACATCTACAAGGAAAACTACAAATCACTGCTGAAAGAAATCATAAATGACACAAACAAATGGAAACACATCCCACTTATGGATGGGTAGAAACAATATTGTGAAAATGACCATACTGCCAAAATCAAATTACAAATTCGATCTAATCTACATTAAAATACCACCAGCATTCTTTGTAGAATTGAAAAAAAATCCTAAAATTAATATGGAACAAAAAAAAAAGCCCACATAGCCAAAGCAAGACAAAGCAAAAAGAATTAATCTGGAGCCATCACACTACCTGATTTCAAACTGTGCTATAAGGGCATAGTCACCAAAACGGCATGGTACTGGTATATACAAATAGGCACACATACCAATGTCACAGAATAGAGAACCCAGAAATAAACCCGAATGCTTACAGTCAACTGATCTTTGACAAAGCAAACAAAAACATAAAGTGGAGAAAGGACACCCTTTTCAACAAATGGTGCTGGAATAATTGACTAGCCACATACAGGAAAATGAAACTGGATCCTCATCTGTCACCTATGCAAAAATCAACTCAAGATGGATTAAGAACTTAAGCCTAAGACCTGAAACAATAAAAATTCTAGAAGATAACATTGGAAAAATCCTTCTAGACATTGGCTTAGGCAAGGATTTCATGACCAAGAACCCAAAAGCAAATGCAATTAAAAAAAAAAAGATAAATAGCTGGGACCTAAACTAAAGAGGTTTTGCATGGCAAAAGGAACAGTCAGCAGAGTAAACACAACCCACAGAGCAGGAGAAAGTCTTCACAATCTATACATCTGACAAAGGACTAATATCCAGAATCTACAGAGAACTCAAACAAATCAGTAAGAAAAAACAATCCCATCAAAAAGTGGGCTGAGGACATGACTAGACAATTCTCAAAAGAAGATACACAAATGGCCAACAAGCATATGAAAGAACGCTCTATATTACTAATGATCAGGGAAATGCAAATCAAAACCACAATGCAATACCACCTTACTCCTACAAGAATGGCCATAATCAAAAAACCAAAAAACAATACAGGTTGTCGTGGACGCAGTGAACAGGGAACACTTCTGCAGTGCTGGTGGGAATGTGAACTAGTACAGCCGCTATGGGAAACAGTGTGGAGATCTGTTAAAGAGCTAAAAGTAGCACTGCCATTTGATCCAGCAATCCCACTACAGGGTATCTGCTTAGAGGAAAAGATGTCATTATTCAAAAAGTATGCTTGCACACACATGTTTACAGTGGCACAATTCACAATAGTAAATCCCATCAATCAATGTGTGGATAAAGAAACTGTGTGTGTGTGTGTGTACATATATATACACACACACGTGTGTATACATACTATGTATATACACACACACACGTGTGTGTATACATATATACACACACGTGTGTGTGTGTGTGTATGTATATATATATATATGACAGAATGCTACACAGACATAAAAAGGAATGAATTAACAGCATCTGCAGTGACCCGGATGAGATTGGAGACTATCATTCTAAGTGAAGTAACTCAGGAGTAGAAAACCAAACATCGTATGTTGACACTGATATGTGGGAGCTGAGCTATGTGGAGGCAAAGACATAAGAATGATACAGTGAACTCTGGGCACTTTGGGGGGAAGAATGGGAGGGGGCAATGGATAAAAGACTACAAACAGGGTGTAGTGTACACTGTTTGGGTGATGGGTGCACCAAAATCTCACAAATAACCAATAAAGAACTTACTCATGTAACCAGATACCACCTGTACCCCAATAACTTACAGAAAAAAAATAAAGTATTACAAATACTTTCAGATTAGTAGAATCTTAAAAATAAGGTAATTACTCCCTTTTTTATTTTAAAATGATTTTTCAGTTATGCAAATGATATGTAAATGTATTCCCCTCGTAAAACAACAAAACTCTACTGGTGAGGCAAAAGTCCTTTGATGACTATGGCAAGAGACCTCAGGTACCTGTCTCAGTATTCATTTTCCCTTTCTGACTTAGTAACAAACTAGACACATGACCAGGTAAAATAATGACAATGTTTCTGAGACTTCTTTGCAGGTAGAATTTACCACCTAAATACACTAGAACAATAAAATGTAGATGAGAATGTTATATGACAGCATCTGGGAAATTGGCTTAAAGGATATCTGGCACATGTGCTGTGTTCCTTTCTCATTTATTTCTCCGCCCTACTCCTTAGAACTGTTCAGTGCTGACTGGCACTCTAGTACTCATATTGGGCCATGAGAATGAGGGTCACATATTAGAAATGACAGAGAAGAATGCTTTCAAGAGCCTGTCTTCCTGTCTTCATGGCATCTTCATACTTGTACTGTCTACCTCTGGACTTCCCTTTTAAAAGAAAAAAAGTCACTGTGAATTTAACTTTTTTGTCATAAACTCCTGAAACTAACTCTAATAGACTGTCATCTCAATTTAAATGCCCTCTTTGAACTTTCTCACTCCCATCTCAAGATAAAACTATAATCAGTTTGGTGTGTAACCTTACATACTTGTCCTGTGAATATGGGCACCCACAGAAGAAAATATATAGTATTGCTTTTTGAGGCTTTATGTTTCATTATTTTGTTCTCTTTTTTCACCAAAATCTCATCATAGTTTATATATTGTTCAGCTACTAACAACTTAATCTTAGTTTTAATATATTCTGAGGCATATGCTTTCAGATGTAAAAATAGGATATGCAGCCTGAATTCAGCTCAGAATGTTCCTTCAGGGACAACTACCTTCACATTACAGAAGACATGTGACTGCTAAAATAATAATAATAATAACCTTACAAGCAAATATCTGGAGAGCCATGGCTTCTAATGGTAAAGTAACTTTAGAGAAGTGGTTATGTTACTTCCACATCCTAGATTTGCTAAAAGTATCTTAAGCTGTTAGCTGACAGAGGAAAGTGGACTTGCCCTACATGAATGGAAATCAAGTTGGAAATGGAGAACGTCCTCCAGAGAGAAAGGTCTTCTATTCTAGAAGTTTAAGTCAGAGAACTTTGCTACTTCAAAGCAGCCGTTTAAATAGTAGAATCCTACTTGCGAGTAGTGCTTGATAGGACACAACAGCAGCAAACACATGTGATACACGATACACACGGCACTCACACACGTGATATATACGTGATACACGATACACATGAGATACACTCACAGGATACACATGTGATACACATGTGATACACATGCAATACACACTGATTCACACGCATAATACACATGTGATACATGTACACATGATACATGCTGATACACACGTGATGCACATTGATACACGATACACATGCAATACTCACATGGGATACACACTGATACACGATACACACGTGATACACCACACACACAATACATATGCAATATGTGATACTGATACGCATGCAATGCTTGCACACATGATACACACATGATACATGTGATACTCTTGCTATGCACACTGATACACATGTGATACACACATGATAAGCATTTACCGTGAGGAGTGTGGGGAAGTGTGACCTCCTAAAGTTTTCACAGAGGAAGCATTTCACCCACCAAACTAATGCATTGCATTTGATTTGTGATCTTCAGACCAAACTTGGAAATAGCTCATTAAGCCTATTTTCTAGCAGATTAAAGCTAACCATCCTGATAGCTTTGTGTCCTACAATGCTTCCTATTGGAATCTCTGCAGAATTCTAAAATAATAGAAACCCATTTATTACTAGGCTACCACAGGGCCTGGCACATTTCAGGTACTCAGTAAATGCCTTTTGAATAAATAAAAGAATTAATTAATGATTAATTAATACAGCAAATTACAGTCTTAAAATATTTTTTCACTTCTATAAAACAAAAGTATTTTTTCTTCCTTTCCTTTGTTTTGAAATGGAAATTGAGCTATAGTAAAGCTGAATAATCATGCTTCTCTCAAAAGGCATTGATATTTGCTATCTACACATACATACTTCCTGTCATATTCAAGGAACATCAAACTCCAATTCTCTGATTTACTCAGACTAGGCATTAATAGAAAATGTGGCACATATACTCCATGGAATACTATGCAGCCAGAAAAATGGATGAGTTCATGTTCTTTGCAGGAACATGGATGAAGCTGGAAACCTTCTTCTTCAGCAAACTAACACAAGAACAGAACACCAAACACTGCATGTTCTCACTCATAAGTGGGAGTTGAACAATGAGAACACATGGACACAGGGAGGGGAGCATCACACACTGAGGCCTGTCAGGGGACAGGGGTCAAGGGGAGGGATACAATTAGGAGAAATACCTAATGTAGATGATGGGGTGATGGATGCAGCAAACTACCGTGGCACATGTATAACTATGTAACCTGCATGTTCTGTACATGTGCCCCAGAACTTAAAGTATAATAATAATAAAAAGAAAAATATTGTCTTCATGCTAATAGAACCTCATTGGCAATTTACCTCTAGTATGGTCAAGAAACATAGCTCTTCTCTATAAATAATGATATTATTCAACAATTCCCTGAAGCTTATGTGCATGTATACTAAATAAAGGTGGCTCTGACAAACCCAATTCTGTTTCTCTTTCAAGGTCTAGAGTAGCTTCCAGCTTTTTGCTGGCTGGCTTTCCTGGACTGACTTCTCCCTCCCTCTTGAGGGTCAAGGGACAGCTGCCATCTGTATTAAGGAAGCCTTTACCTGGGCTCAGCACCTTATTGTTTACAAAGTCCATTGCCCTCACCATTCTCCTCCTGATAACTGAAGAGGAAATCGAGGCTACCATTACGGTGGCACTAACTCTCCACCAGGCAGGTGCGATGTGCTTTGGGCCATCATCTTATCTATGAGGCTTTAGTATCTGAGACAGAACCTCAACTCCAGCACTTTGTAGATGTAAATTTAAGTAAGTTTTAAAATTTATCTAAGCTAGTCTCCCAATCTGTAAAAATGAGGATATAATAGTACAGAACCCAGACTTGCCAGAAGCATAAAAGGAGACAATTCACATAAAGCAAATAACACAGTGTCTGGCAAATAGGAAGCCATCATGAAGGTTAACTACTGTTATATTGATCTCCATTATACAGAATAAAAACTGAGATCAGACAGGTTATTTTGACCAAGATTACACAGCCAGCAGTCACAACTAAAATGTGTGTCTTCCTGAAGCCAGAATCTAGCGAAACCCACTGATCTATTTTACTTCGTGGAGAATTAAAGAGACACGGTGTCATTGTCAGGCCCTGCCCAAGAGAATGTGATAAGCACATTCTCATGTGCTTATCACAAGAGAAGTAGGTTGAAGGTTTCTGTCACAGGTAGTGGAGAACTGCTGGGTAGTAGGGCGTTCACTTTTACCCTGGTAACTGGGGGATTAGGGAATGGCTCCTGTTAGGGGACTAAAGAACACGGGGAGCCACTTCATGCCTCAAGCATTCTAGTGGTCTTGTGGGTTTGAAATTTCTCAAATCTAAGCCCAACACTATGCTTCCTCCCTCCCCCTCAGCAATCTGCCTCTGGTCTTCTCCTGTCCTAGGATCTTGGCAACCAGGAATGCTCTGCCACCTCAGGAAAGTGGCATCATCTGGAGAAACACCCTCTGGTCAAGCAATCAGCTGCCAAATTCATTTATAACCCTTAAAAAAATGCACTTTATTTTCAGGTGCTGAAATCTATTCAGTCAAGCCTACATCTACCTAGCTGTAGAGCTGGCACACTTACCTATTCCACTATACCCGTTTCTAAGGCGATGTGGAAGCAGGAGTGCAAAGCACCCTCTTGATCATGAAGCCACCACTCAGCACTTGAATTCATGATCTTCAGCTGATGGTTGGGGAGGCCAAGACGTCATGAGAATGGATTTTGAACACCTGCAACTCAAAAGCACCAATTCCAGTTAGGGAAGTGCTGTCTTTATATTCTGCTTTCTTGGCAACTGACCCTGTGAGTTTATAGAAAAATTTGAGAAATTTTTTTATTTGGGAAATTTAAGAGAAAACAGGTTACTATTATTTGGAATGGTTTGCCCATTCTTTCTCTTGAACTCAAACCATGGTGGGTTCATTTGGGAAGGCTTGAGGTTGTTGAAACTTCTCCAGAGTCCAAGGCACCTCATATTAACCACGACAGGAAATAGAGACTCTAAGAATTTATTTAAGTAACTTGCCAAAGTCACACAGATTATAAAAAGTGCAGCAATCATTTGAACCTAGGATCTCCCTATCTCCAAACTTTCCATTTTTTCCTTCTTCCCATGAGGAATCTGTTTCCAGTTCTCACTCATTTTCTATTTCCTGTACTGGGGTTGCCTTTCTTTAATTGGGACTTGATTTATGGTCATCAGCCTCTCTCTCTCTCCCCGGCCATGACTCCTTTCCTTGCTAGCTCCCTTTCTCTATTACCTCTTCTTTCTGAAACCCAGAGTTCTGTGCAACTGGAGTTGTGCTTCAGATTATCCCACATATTCCTGGAAACTAAAGCAAGGACATGGCAGAGCCAGGAATTAAGCCCAGAGGTTTGTATCTTTGGTTCAGTGCACTAGCCTCATGGCTAGGGATCTGCAGTGTGGATACGTGCTTAAGATGATCTATTGATGCATGGCAAGAAATTACTAGAATGTCTATATTTTAACTTGTTTTATGTTTTAATGCTTGTATTTGTTTGTTTGTTTTTAAGACAGGGTCTTGCTTTGTCACCCAGGCTAGAGTGCAGTGGTGCAATCCCAGCTCACTGCAACCTTTGCCTCCAGGGTTCAAGCGATTCTCCTGCCTCAGCCTCCTGAGTAGCTGGGATTACAGGCACCCACCACCAAGCCCAGCTAATTTTTTTGTATTTTTAGTAGAGATGGGTTTCACCATTTTGGCCAAACTGATCTCAAACTCCTGACCTCAAGTGATCCACCCACCTCGGCCTCCCAAAGTGCTGGGATTACAGGCATGAGCCACCGCGCCTGGCTAATGCTTCTTCATAAAATATACACCATGTTATAGTAGTACATATATAATTTATAAATTATGAATACATTTTGAAGGGTGTTACTTTTTTAATGGATAGAGATGGGGGATTTTTAAAAAGTTGGGAAACCGTTCTGCACCGGTGCTTCAAAAACATTAATGTGTGTGTAAATCACTTTTGGATTTTGTTAAATACAAGTTCAGATTCAGTAGGTCTAATGCAGCTAAGATTGTGCATTTCTAACAAACTTCCAGATAATAGCTATATTTTGTTCTGGGGACTATGAGTAGCAGGTCTCTCTACACTGAACTGTTTTTCTCAGCATAGGACCGTTGCGGAATTTTTGCTCATTAGTTCAGCTAGATCCAGGGTCTTGTATCACAACCAGGAAAAATTAGGCACACAGACACATTGAAGAGTGAGGAGAGTGGAATTCATTGGATGAAAAGGAAAAAAAGAGAAAAGGCACTCTGAGCAAAGTGAGAGGGTGTCTTGCTAACAGGCTACTACCTCGCAGATTGAATTCCAGGCCACCACACGGGAGCTGAAGCAGCTCCTCCTGTCCTGTACAAGGCATGAACTTTCCATGGCTTCACCACATTCTCCCAGTGCACAGGCAGGCCCCAGCCCACTGCAGGCGCGTGCAGACAAGACCCTGGGCAAGTTCCCTCATCTGCACAAAGTCATCTGATGTAAGCACTTTTGGGGTGGGTTGGAAATTCTCTGGGGAAACCCCCTCATCTGCCTCCTTCATATATGATTTCCCCCTCTAAAGAAGTACATCTAACAGCCATTAGAATAAGGATAATTCGAATCGGTCAGAGGAAGACCGATCTTAACAGCTTCCTGCTGACAGGGAGTACTGTTTTGGGAAAAGAGAACTCAGAGCTCCCTCTGAGGTTCATCTAAGTTTCCCTGGCAAAAGGGGAGATTGTCTGAGGCTCTGGTTGTCTGACCATTTGGAGTTTGATGGCCTGAAGGCAAAAAGAGACAAAGTGGATTATTAGAAAACATGTATCAAAACAGAACAAATGGAGTTAAGGATACCTCAAAAATCCTGAAGTCTTTTACCAGTTTGCACAGGGAAAGGGAGACCAAAAACCCAACTGGTAAAAAAACACTTTTACCCTTTTGCCCACATGTCAGGCTCCTGGGCTCCCTTCTCCAAAGCCCAGTCCTAAGCCAACTAGTTTAAGGCTTGGTGGTGCGGTGTGGCTGTGTCCCCTCCCAAATCTCGTCTTGAATTCCCATGTGTTGTGGGAGGGACCTGGTGGGAGGTAATTGAATCATGGGGACAGGTCTTTCTTGTGCTGTTCTTGTGATAGTAAATAAGTCTCACAGGATCTGGTAGTTTTATAAGGGGGAGTTGCCCTGCATAAGCTCTTTCTTTGCCTGCTGCCATGCATGTGAGACGTGACTTGCTCATCCTCGCCTTCTGCCATGATTGAGAGGCTTCTGCAGCCATGTGGAACTGTGAGTCTGTTAAACCTCCTTTAATTTCCAGTCTCAGGTATGTCTTTATCAGCAGCATGAAAACAGTTTTGGGAAATTAACTTTTCCCAGTTTGGAAGATATATCTGAGGGGAGTGTCCCAAAGTATGGAGATACAATTACAAATCAGTGAAAAGAGAACAGATAAGGAAAAAAAAAGGCATTTTTTTTTCCAAAGGAGTTCCAGAGTTCAGGGTACATTTGAAAGGGGTTCAGGCTGAAGATGGATGACTACTTATCTAGAAAGAGGGGAGTGAGGCATCCTAGGTTCCCTTCTCTTCCTAGCAAATACCCAAGGTATGTGAGGGAGAGAAAGTGAGGCATTCCTCTTTCTTTCTTTTCTTATATCCCCAAGTACTGGCGACCATGACAAGGTGCCACTCACAGGTGTCATCAAAGAAGCTTTCATCTATGTTAACCAGGGGTCTAGGGGTGGGAATGTCCACTTATCCACATATGTCCTATCTCCCCTGCTGTCAGTAGCCTTCAGATGCCCTAGACCTCATTTATGCCATGGATACTAGCATGACCTTTATCCATGAAATGAGAAGCTTGGCTTAATCAGAAGGTATTAGTCGTGTTCACCTGCACTGTGCCTTTTAGCTTCTGTTGTCATCTGCTTCTGGATCCCTCAGATCCAGTTTTCTTTCATAGGGCTTTGATCCAAAGCCTGGAATTGAGTTTGGAATCAAAAATGTGTCTCTGAGGTTGCATGGACATCTTATTGTAAGCCAAATGCTAAGGTGAAGCTGTGGAATTGAGTCCTCTTCTAACAAGGGAGAGAAAAGGATGTTTTGTGACATGCCCAGATAACTGGTGGCTATAGCCGTGCTTGCCAAGATTTGGGTACATGGGGCTTGACTTTGTTAGCTCCCTTGGTCTTACTTCCCCAAAAAGGAAACCTCCAGATAATGAGCACCCTGTCTATTCCCATCACTTGGCAGGATTTGCAGGATAATTGCTCAGAACTAGAATATTGTCCAGATTTTTACATTACCCATTCCTTCTGTTCCTTCTGAGCTACAGTCAGAGACTGCCGGTTGGTTCACAGGAATAAGCAGGATTAGTCTAAAATGTAGGCAAAAACTTAAAAACAACCAATGAGTCTAGAATTTTTTTCTTTTTTTGAGATGGAGTTTCGCTCTTGTTGCCCAGGCTGGAGTGTAATGGTGCAATCTTGGCTCATTGCAACCTCCACCACCTGGGTTCAAGTGACTGTCCTGCTTCAGCCTCTTGAGTTGCTGGGATTACAGGCATGCACCACCATGCCTGGCTAATTTTGTATTTTTAGTAGAGATGGGGTTTCTCCATGTTGGTCAGGCTGGTCTTGAACTCTTGATCTCAGGTGATCTGTCTGCTCTCGGCCTCCCAAAGTGCTGGGATTATGGGCGTGAGCCACCACACCCAGCCAAGTCTAGAATTTAATGACAAATATATGATAAGTTTTGAAACATAATTTCTCTCTCTCCAGTCCTCATCGTTAAAAACAAATCATGGCAAGACTGGGTTGTTTGCAAAATATACTTTTGCCATATACTTGGCCTGATAATTTCCATAAATTACAGCAAGAATAATTATTTCTACAAAGGCCTTTTAGATTGGCTTTGATGGAACTCTGATTCACAAGGAATCTCAGATAGGATACTTTAGTCTTATAGTTTGCCTGATTATTTACATAAAGTACAGTAAGAATAATTTTTCTATGTAGGCTTTTTGGATTGGCTTTGATGGAACTCTGTTTCACAAGGAATATCAGACAGGACTTTCTAAAGCCCAGCTCAGCCATGGGTTTCTACCCTCAAATACCTGTGAGTTGGGAAAACTCTTCTTTTCTTGAGGTAACAAGAGCATGGGGTTCCTAGGCCTGTTAGAAAGTGATATTCTTTACTCATTGCAGGTTAGAAAGCCTGTACAGGGACTGTGTAGACAAAGTATGAAGCTAGCTTTCCCAAGGGGTTTTTATTAGCTCTGCAGGTCAAGCTTGACTCCTTAAAGGGAAGCATAGCCTTCCAGGCAAAGCCTTGCTAAAGCAACCAGTTTTCCCAATTGCATACTGTTGCAAAAGAAAAATTGATTCTTATTACACAGATACAAACAACTATAGTGCCTTAAGTTAATAATACTCACAACTAGTTTCCGAATTCTGGAGAAGCCAGGCTGAGAGAGAGAGAGAAAGACAAATATGCTCCAAATTTTGTTCATAGGCATAACCTTACTCAATTTTTAAAGGCCCTAAATAGCTCAAAATAAGATTCCTTGAATCTGAAAAACAAACAAGGATCAGCAATGTTCCAAGCAAAAGTCAAAGAGATTAGTTTTCTATTGTTCAGTCCATTCAGTTAACTCTTGTTTTGCTTGATATTCATAAAGATTTCAGCTCTTCATGAGTCCTGTATGTTTTTCTATTATTCCAATGTCATAATCTCCAAAGTTATCAGAAACCTACATTTGAGAGCACTGTTAAAGTTCTGTAGCTGATTATAAACCATCTTTTGAAGAGGATCAAAATGAGACAACAATTGTCTGTGAATAACAAAATGTCCAAGGTGGTTACAGTAAGAAACATGATTGACAAAGAAATTTGGTTATCTCTGTGGCTTACAATAGTTTAACATAACAACCTTGATTGTGATTGATAGTATATACTCAGACATTAGAATTTTATAAATCTCCTATAATTTTGGAACATATATTAATATTCCTTAAAATATAACATGAATACAATTAAATATCATTTTGGCAATTCCGTGTACCTAAACATGTTAAATAATACTGTTTACCTCTCTTCTGGATGCTCCAATGGGCCACCTGTAGCATCCAAAAGCCAGGTGTCAGGAAAGATGATTGTGAAACAGAGGTTTGATTTTGGGAAGCCTGTTAAATACATTACAAGTTTAAAACACCTGATGTTATGGAATAGAATTCCAGATTACTGTAAGTTATTTATTTTGCCAAAATGATGACTCAGACATTTTAAAAAAGCAAAAATATTTTACAACCCTTTACAAATTTTGATAAAGAGCAGATTACTTCCTTAAGAGTACCTTGTTGTGCTTTCATTTCAATGATAAATTGACAGAAAAACCTTATAATACCCTTTTGAATTTAGAGAACATGGTCACATATGAAATTTTTCTGCAATATTGCTCTTTACAATCCTTCCACACAACTTTTAACTTTATCTTATCAAATTTAAAACAATCCTTTAACCCTAGGCAACAATTTACATTTTGATGACATCTGTATTTTATCAATACTCTTTAAGGCTGTTTTTATTTCACAAAGATTAAAGTCACATGAACTAAAAGGTACCACAGCTTTTATCTTTCTTTTAATAAATATTTCATCCAAGCATTTATCCTTCTTTAAGTTAATTAATTAGAGCTCTTTTTTTATAGACATTACACACACACCACATGTATAACTACACAGACAGGCAGAAAAGGATCTAGTAGCTATAAGATTTTTTGTTTACCAATCTCCTAATTGGATTATTGGCCTCTGGATGGAACCTATTAAGAGCAAGACTAGGAAAACATGCTGTTTTGGGGGCCTAATAAAGAGGTACAGCCAGAAGACAAAAAGATTTTGAGAGGGATTCATCTGCCTCCAATTCCTGGGGCTCCATGAAGAGAAGAGAGGTCACTCCCCTCTCATGCCTGCATTAAGAGTGACGATGCAAAATGGAGAAAAATAATTCAGTTGAGTGATGAAAAACTTTTTCCAGCAAAACAAGATCCAGAAAGAGAAAAATTTAAAGGCCTTTTAAATATACCTACAACTTGGATATCCACTTTTAATTAAGCTGAGTGCTCTTTAAGAAAATCCTTTTAAATCACTTATTACCTGACTTTTGCCATGCCAAGTGGCCAATACTTCTGGCTTTCAAACTTTACTAAAGGCTCAGAGAAAGAAAAATCCAAGGTGGTTTGTGGAGGGGAAGAAAATCAACAAATGGTGAAGGTCATGCAGAAATCAAACCAGAAAAGACTCATTCCCTAAGCCAGGGTTGAACCCAGTCACCATTGTAAAGTGGCAGAGGCTAAAACAAAGCACTGCCATGTGGTTACCAGTTATGCTTCCAAAGTTGTACAGCAAGATGGAAGCCTGCAGCAAAGTTTGTGGACCACACAAAAAGACATGCAAAGCACACCAGATTGGCTACAGCTTAGAAACAACCTCACAAGTGCTTTTTCATAATTAAAACTTTACAGAGAACATAAACAGTGATAGTTGGGATCCTGGCCTAGTAAAACATCTTCTAAAAGGAAAGAAACCTCTTGCTTAAAAGTTAACTCTTGACCTGGTAGAGAAAAAAAGAATTTAACATGCAGGGCTGTGCCAACTACTGACAGGGTAGAGAAAAGGGGGAAATAGCTGAAAGTGCAGGGTTAGAAAGATGCCTGGGGGAAGAACCTCTCATTCTTATGCAGATGGGTTCCTTCAACAGGGAGTGAAACTCAATTGCTGTTGGATGGAGCTGGACCCCTTGGGTGAGAAAAAGGAAAACTCCTGAATGTGTGATGGGGAATGCTTGCATCCTGCTGCATGGGGCCTGGGACCCCCAGCTGTCTTGGGGCCTGGGCAGTGGCTGTGGCTCCTCCCACCCTGTGTGGCCATTGCCTGCCACATGCACATGCAGCAGACACAGCCACACACCCCAGCCAGGAAGGAAGTGAGACTGGGGAGCCATCACTCACCCATCTGGCCCACATGCATGTCTGTGGCCATTGGGGTGGGGTGGCACACAGCTTCCTCTACCCTCAGAAGAAGTCCAAGGACAAAAAGGCTTAGAAACAAGAGGGAAAATGTTTTGTTGGTCTGCATTTTATTCATCGTTCCTCATGTCCCTGTACAGGCCACCAAAATAAGGCAGAATGTTTGCTCCTTAGTTCAGCTAAATCTGGGTTCTTGTATCATGACCAGGAAAAAATTAGGCATATTGTTGTACTGAACCGAGCATAGAAAGTCAACACCAAGACAAAAGTATGCCAAATTGCAGGGTCTTTATTGCCAGCGAACACGGAGGACTCACGTCTCTCCAACCCATGGCCCCGAAAAGGAGGGTGTCAAGACCTTTTATACCCCTAAAACCACCTCGGGATGAGCGTGATGGGCGGGGGTGGGGGTGAGGAGCTTCAGGATGAGCTTGATGGGCGGGGGTGGGGGTGAGGAGCTTCAGACATTCCGAGGGCTAGTGAATTCTGTAAATCACCTTCTGGGCGGAGATGAGGGTGAGGGGCAGGGGTGGGGGTGAGGAGCTTCAGACATTCGGAGGGCCAGGGGACTTTTGACATTCTGATTGTTACTTAAGTGGTTAACAAAAGTCAAAATAAGCATATATTTACACATTGTCTGGGTAGGGTGGAAATTACAAGTCGCAGGGGCCAAGATGGCCTGGGTTTGGACTGCTTGCTTGTCACATTGTGGGTTACAGAGAGCAGTTTAAACAGAAAGCCAAGGTATGGTTGAGGTATGCAGTTTTATCGGGCTTTTTACCATGTCACAATATGAACACATTGAAAGGTGAGGAGAACAGAATTGACTGGGTGAAAAGGAAAAGAAAGAAAAAAGAAAACTCTCAGCAACATGAGAAGGGGTATTACTAACAGGCTACCACCAGTTAAGGAGCTGAGGGGGCCAGGCTCCTCCCCACTGCCCAGGATATGACCTTCCCATGGCTCTATTCCATTCTCCCAGTGTGCAGGTGGGTCCCTAGTGCACTGCAGGCATGCACAGACAAGACACGGCGCAAGTTCCCTCATCTGATGTAAACACTTATGGGGTGGGTCGGAGATTCTCTGGGGACCCCTTTTATCTTCCTCCTGCATCTATCAGTACTATGGGGCTGCCCTGAATGTTCAATCAGCATATGGACATTGCATGAATGAGAGCAAGCAAATTAAGTCATGTATACTCAAAGATTGCTTTTACATGTTCAAAATGTTTCTTATTTGAAGAAAACCAGTACCTGTACTTTTATTATAACTATGAAATTAGGTTAGACATCACATTATTTCAAATCCATCCCTGTGATAAATTGGTTTTGGTTTTATCTCTCATTGAGGGTAATATTCTAGGTTGAAGAACATAACAACTGCGGAGTGACTAAGTGATATATTTAAAGCTTGAGCTCCCAAAATAAATACTTCAGAGACCCCTTTTTTCTCTTTTCTTCATCCCCAGAAGCTCTCTGGGGTGTGTGTCCAGCCTAGGAAATGTACTTCCTTCCTACACATTGCCCAAAGTCCACCTATCTTTTCTAAATGCAGCATTTCTCTTTCTGGGGCTGAGCACTAAGGGAGGTAATGGATCTCCTTATTGATTGGTGGCAGCTTCCTTCTAGCTAGTTCTAGGGAGTGAATAGGACTGGAGCACTGAACTTATTGACACCTAGGCTTAACTAAAAGGGTTAGAAGGCAGCCGGAGGGCATGCCAATTACTTTCCAGTGCCAGAAGGAGGGAAGGAAGGCTGACTGGGCTCTCTGCACTGTGGATATAGTTTGGATTATTTATGCCCGAACTCTGGGGACCCCAGAGTCACTACAGAATTTAGGAGAGAGGAACAAGTGCCCTGTTGCAGCAGCAGGTGGCCTTTTACAAAGAACGTTCTCATTTGACTTTTCTGTATTTTATTTCTTAAGCTTAGCACTTTATTTTGCAAGGAAATAATGTGTTGATGACTTTTTCATTCTTGGACAGGAAAAGAATTCATTTCAATGAACCAAAATGACTTTTTGTGAATGGTTCTATTAGCTAGAGGTATTTAAGAATCCAGAAATGGATGGTTTAGTGAACAACTATGACAATAATTTTAAGGTAGTGATTAGTCTAAAAGCCTGTTTTTCACGTATTTCCTACTGATGACATAGGAAAATTAAAAATAAGAAAATCTCTTGGGGAGAGATAAATTTATAATAGACAGATAGTAAATATTTTCACCAAGTTTTAACCTCTGTTTCCCCACCCCTTGTTTTAAGTTTTTGTGTTGTCTTTACAGACAAAGATTATGTAAGAATTCAACTAGTAGACATTTTCAACAACTTTGAAGACATTTGTAGATTTTTATTGTTCACCAACTCTTAATTCACATATTTTGTTTTTAACTTGTACTTGGGTTAAATCTGGTCTAGTACATTTATAATATACTTTATAAGATGGATTTATATCTTGTTCTGTATTTGATTTTCAATATTAAGCAACTTTTATTCCAACTCATTTGTTTCTCATAACTTCATTATTCTGGATATTCAGCAAGATGTTTTGGATTCCTTTAACTCACGTTTCTTAAGTTCTTAAAATGTGCATATAACTATAAACTATCTCTTAGGTTCTCTGAGAATACAGTGGTAAATTGACTTTGCCTACCCTTAAGAACTCATGCTTCAAGAGCCAAGTTTTGAAATATATGTATAGAAGAATTTCTTTATCTTAATCATGCCTTCTCTTGTCTATATACATCGCTTTACCTACTTCTGCATTGATTTCATTCTTTGTCTGTCAATTGATGCAAACTATGGCAAGAATATGTCGACTCATTTTTAAAGTACATTTCTTACAATCAGCTAAAAAGTTCCACATCATGGGAACAGCTGTGGCCATGGATCCACGTATTGGACCTCTCCTCTGAGCTTATCACTTCGTTGTAGGCCAGGGATTCGAATGTACCTCTCATGAAGTCAAGGTTCTGAGTTCAGTCTTCTTATGGTTCAGTTATCCTCTGATGACTTGGGAAGACGTCGCACTCTGACCTAGTCAGATGTTCATGAATGCCTTCTATTGGCTGCAAGGGAAGTAAGTAAAAGAGTTGAGAAAATTAGCTCACAAAATCAAAGAGGTGGATTTGAGAAAATCCACCTCTAACTGGTAAAAAAGCAAACCAAAGCTCAGGTTCTGCAGTCAGAAGAATCACTTTTACTTAACTGTGAGGCAATTTGTGTAGGTTTTATGCAAACATGGTCAATGTTTCCTGGAGCCTGTGTCATGGTAGAGTGTGGAGGAGTGAGGGGCTGCCCCCATAAGAGGGAGAGAAGCCACCATGTGTGGAAATTATATAAGCAGTTGCCTCTAGTGTGTGAGTTAGGGAGCATACTGGACTGAGAGCGTCAGAGAATGTGAGTATCCCTGCCCTGCCCTGCCTGCAGGACGCATTACAGGAAAAGTATAAAAACAGTTCTCTAAGACCTTTTCATTGTCAGCCTTTGGGATTGTTGGTCACTTTCTGCTGGATCCAATGTCTCAGACTCAAGACTCTGGGGACTGCAAAGCTGAAATACTGAGAGGCAGGCAGGTCTATAGAAGAGCCTGCCTGGTCCCTACTCTGCCTCTGTCTTTCTCGGCTCATCTCACACTGCAGTGTTATAGTAAGTCTGTCTGTTTCCTCTTCTGAATTCTGAGTTCCTTGAGGGCAAGGGCCCATCACTTCATTGTTTAACCTGGCACTTAGCAGGCCCTCAGTAAATGTTTGATGTTGAACAGGGACTCTGCTAAGTAAAGTCAGCCTGCCAGAGGGTGACAGAGCTTGAAGGTCTCCCCGGAGGGGGTGAGAACAGCTGGAGGGGCCTCAAGGAAGCCCCACGGAAAAGCACCGGTTGGGGGCTGGGAGGGAGCTGGTGGCAGCGGCAGTGCTGAGAAGAGTTCTGACCAGAGTGCAGGAATGTGCAAGGTTCCTGTAGTGATTTTGGGAGTTGAAATCAGCATGGAATGAACTGAGGACCTCAGGAAACCACAGTGGTACTAGCAACCAGAGTGGCAAACAGGTTAGAGGTGGCCAAGATCCAGTGGAATTATCCCTGCAGGAATGAACGAAATTCACATTGTCCAAACACTAGCTGAGAAAATCAGGATAGCAGCGACTTTTGCAAACAGAATCTTAAGCCTTCAAACAATGTAATATGCCAGTGATATTACACTCACTATACAGATGAAAAAAACTGAAACTCAAGAAGCTACCTGAGCACACAGCTAGGGAATGTCAGGGCTCAGATTTGAACTCAGATCACATGACTCCAATTTCAGTGACTCCTTCATTGCAACACACCTGCCTAGGCCAACCTACTTAAGCCACATTGCTAGGAACACAAGGAGGATGTCTGTCTTGGGGAACAGGGGTTTTGCTTCCCAGCTTTAGAGACCTGAAGTGATCTCTCATGGGTAATAGAAACCACGTATTCTCAGTATTTGGTGAGTGCTGACCTCAGGGTTCCAGAAAGGGACTCATGTGTCAACGAACATAGCAGAGTCTCTGTCACTCATTGTCCTGTATCAAAGAACGTATTCTTTATGAGTCTCTTAGAAGAAGAGTTATATTTAAGTAGAGAAGACAGTAGTTTTTAAATATTTATTGTAAATTTTCTATCCATTTACATTACATTATTTTTATTAGCTAAAATGATGTATCACTGAGTTGACATTTTTTTTTTAATGTTACCAATTCAGGTTTAAACTACTTAGTTTTATATGCCAATAACATCAGCTGTAGACCTTTTCATTCATGTTATATTTGCCCCTATAGTAGAAGACAAGAACAACAACAACAACAAAAAGACTTTTGTTTAAAAAAACTGAGATAACCCTCCTGTTCATTTAAAACTTTTCTGAGTACCCACAACAGTACAAAAGTTGGGTGCTTAGAGACACAAAAAAAGAAATTAGCCTCTGTCTTCAGAAAGCTTACATGTAACCATTACGTCAGAATTAAATACTTGCTAAGCAGAGCTACAAATAATATGGCCATGGCAGTTCAGGGAAACAATTCATCCTAACAATCATGACTCTGATTTTTAGTGGAATCTTGAACCTAAAAGACGAGAAAGAGCTCAAGGGCTAGAAAAACAAGGGAAAAAATGCCTCTCCCATGTCCTTACTGTAAAGCCTTTTGCTACTCTTTAGGTTGTGTACTTAGTGGTTGCAGGGTACAGACTTAACTTCTATATTTCAATTCCAGCTTCTGCCACTTACCTTGAACAAATCTCTGATCTCTCTGTGCATCACTTTTCTCATCTGCAAAATGGAGATAATAGTACCCACCTTTTAAAGGTTATTATGAAAAACTAAATGTCAATGTATGCAAGAAGTATTTAAAACATTACATGAAACGTAATATTATGTAAGCCTTCACTTCTATTATTCCCTGTGCCTTTGTTTCCTTATATCTAAAACCAAAATAATAATACTGACCTCATGAATGTGTTGTTAGGATTAAATGAGACCATTCATGTTAAGTACCTAGCACATAGTAAACATTAAACATGAGTTTCCTTCCTACTTAAGAAAAAAGAACGCATTTTCTCAGTTTAAAACAGAAAATTATGTACACACAAAAATGGTAGCTTAAAGATTGCCTTTTTAGAAATTGCCATGGTAAAGCTTTTGAAATTTGTGAACTTGCCAGTAAAAGTTTTGGCTAAAGTTTTGCTGGACAATGCATTGTTTATGCCCAAGATCCAAAAGTTATCATGATCCCCAAATTGACAAAGTCATTTCCATGTTAAACTCAATGAAGATTTTGAAAAGGCTTATTTATATCATCATTTCAGAATAAAGCAATCCTATCAATGTCTATAAAGCTTTGCAATTCTCATTTCTTCCACCCACTCTAACGGCTTTAAAGTCTGTAAGCTTGTCAAGAAACTGTTGTTTTTCATTTCACTTTGGAACTCTCTAAGATAATGAATGAGAAGACCTACATTAAAGGGCATTTGTAATAACGGTAATAAAACACTCATGCGTTTGGAGATAAGCCAGCATTAAAATGAGTTTTGGCTGTTAACTTATTCTTTCACATTAGCATATATTTTGAACAGTGGCCCTTACGAAGGCATGCAAATGTTTTAGTGTGGGCAGTAGTTTCTGTGTGTGTGTGTGTGTGTGTGTGTGTGTGTGTGTGTGTGTGTTTAAATAGGCTATTCTTTAGAGCAGTTTTAGATTCATAGCAAAATTGAATGGAAAGTATAGAGATTTTCTCTGTCCCCACATGTATACAGTCCCCCATTATTAACATTCCCCACCAGAGTGATACATTTGTTACAACTGATTAACCTAAATTGGCACATCATTATCACCCAAAGTCCACAGTTTACATTAGGTTTCACTCTTGGTGTTGTACACTCTATGGTTTTGGACAAATGTATAATGACATGGATCCATCATTATAGTATCATATAGAATAGTTTCACCACCCTAAAAATCCCCTGTGTGCTGCCTATTCATCCCTCCCTCCCCCTAACCCCTGGAAATCACTTTTTACTATCTCCATAGTTTTTCCTTTTCATGTCATGTAGTTGGAATCACACAGTATGTCGCTTTTTCATGTTGGCTTCTTTCACTTACTAACATGCATTTAAGGTTCCTCCATGTCTAGTCTTGGCTTGATAACATTTCTTTCTGGTGTTGAATGATATTCCATTGTCTGGGCGCACCACGGTTTACTATCCACTCAGCTACTGAAAGACATCTTGGTTGCTTTCAATGTTTGGCAATCATGAATAAAGGTGCTAAAAACATCCATATACCAGTTTTTCTGTGGACACAAGTTTTAGTTCCTTTGGGTAAATAACAAGGATCATGATTGCTAAATCATATGGTAAAAGTATGTTTAGTTTTGTAAGACACTACTAAACAGTCTCCTAAATTAGCTGTATCATTTTGCATTCTCACCAGTAATGAATGAGAGTGTCCACTGCTTTGCATCCTCACCAGCATTTGGCATTGTCAGTGTTCTGGATTTTGCTCCTTGTTTACTGATATTCATTGTTGCTTTAATTTGCTCTTCCCTGATAATATAAACAAAATACTAGAAAAGTGAATTCAATAATACATCAGAAATATTATGCATCATGGTCAAGTGGGATTAATCCCTGGGGTACAAAGTTGCTTAAATATAGGCAAATCTGTCAATCCTATATACATATGAACAGTATGAAATATAAAAACCAAATGAACACCCCAATAGATGCAGAAAAATTATTTGACAAAGCTCAACCTACATTGTTGATATAAACTTTCAATAATTTAGGTATAGAAGGAAATTTCCTTGACATAATAACATAATAAAGGTCATTTATAAAAGCCCATAGCTATTATAATCAATGGGGAAAAACTGGAAGCTTTTCCTCTGATATCCAGTAAAAGGCAAAGAGCTCCACTCTCATCACTTCTATTCAGCATAGTATTTAAAGTACATTCATCAAAAAGAATAAAATACTTAGGAATAAATTTAACCAAGGAAGTGAAAGATCTGTACATTGAAAACTATAACACATTAATGAAGGAAATTGAGGAAGACATAGATAAATGAGAATATAACTCATTTTGATGGATTTGAAGAATAAATATGGCTTAAATGTCCACACTACCCAAAGCAATGTGCAGATTCAATACAATCTCCATAAAAATTCCAATGGCATTTTTCACAGAAATAGAAAAAACAATTCTAAAAGTTGTGTAGAACCACAAAAGGTCCTGAATAGCAAAAGCAATCTAGAGAAAGAAAAATAAAGTTGGCGGCTTCACACATCCAGATTTCAAATTATATTTCAAAGCTGTAGCAATCAAAACAGTATGATACTAGCATAAAAGTAGGTACATAGTCCAATGGAACAGAATATAAGTCCCAGAAATAAACACAAGCATATACAGTCAACTAATTTTTGGAAAGGGTACCAAAAAGACACAATGGAGAAAGGATAGTCTCTTCAACAAGTGATGTTGGAAAACTCAATATCCACATACAAAAAAAGTGAAACTAGACCCTTTCTTTACAGCTTACACAAAAATCAACTCAAAATTGATCGAAGACCTAAATGTAATACTAGAAACCATAAAACTCATATAAGAAAGCACGGGGGAAAAGCTCTTTGACATTGGCATTGGCAATGTCATTTGGATGTTACAACAAGCACTTACAACAAATAAATAAATAAATAAGTAGGACTTTGTTAAACTCAAAAGCTTCTGTAAAGCCATGAAAACAATCAACAAAATTAAAAGGCAGCCTATGCATTGGGAAAGAATATTGAAAACCATAAATAAATTTGTTGAGTTTCAAAAGTTCTTTTTCATTTTGAATGACAGTCTTTTATTAGATACGTTGTTGCAAGTATTTTCTCCCACCGTATGATTTGTCTTCTCATTCTCTCAAGAGTGTCTTTTGTAGAGCAGAAAATTTTTATTTTAATGAAGTACAGCTTATCAATTATTTCTTTCATGAATTGTGCTTTTGGTATGGTATCTAAAAGGTCATCACCAAACTCAAGGTCATTTAGAAATTTCTCCTATGTTATTCTCTAGGTTTTTATGCTTTTTGCATTTTATATGTAGTTAATCCATTCTGAGTTAATTTTTGTGGAGAGTGTAAGGTCTATGTCTAAATTCATTTTTTGTTTGTTCACTTGTTCCAAAATCATTTGTTGAAAAAGCTATCTTTTCCATTGTATGTCCTTACTCCTTTGTCAAAAATCAGTTGATCACATTTGTGTAGGTCTACTTTGGGGCTCTCTTCTGTTTCATTTAAGATTCTCTCTCTTTCTCTCTCTCTGTTCTGTTTCATTTAAGACTCTCTCTCTTTTGCCAATACAACACTGTCTTAGTTATCATAACTTTCTAGTAAGTCTTGAACTTGGACATTACTATAATGGATAATATTCAACTTTAAAACTTACTGTATTGTGTTACTATACTATAATGTCCTCCAATTCTGTTCTCCTTCAATATTGCATTAGCTATTCTGGGTCTTTTGCCTCTCTGTATACACTTTAGAATTTGTTTTTGGTATTTACAAAATAACTTGCTGGAATTTTGATTGAGATTGTTTTGAGTCTATAAATCAAGCTGAGAAGAAATTACATCTTGACAATATTGAATCATCCTATCCATAGCATGGGAATATCTCTCCATTTACTTAGTTCTTTTATTTTTTCATTAAAGTTTTATAGCTTTCCCTATTTAGATCTTGTGTATATTTTGTTATATTTATACTTAAGTATTTCATTTTGGGGAAGGCTAATGTAAAAATGATACTGTGTCTTTAATTTCAATTTTCATTTGCTCACTGTTGGTACATAGGAAATAACTTTTTTATATTAGCCTTATATCCTGCTACCTTACTATAATTGTTTATTGGTTCCAGGAGGTTGTTTGGTCAATTTTTTTTATTTCATCATCTACCAAAAATATACTTTTATTTTTTCCTTCCTAATTTGTGTAAATTTTCTTTTCTTTTCTTGATTTATTGCATCAGTTAGGACTTTCAGTATGGTGTTAAAAAACAGTAGTAAGAAGAGACATCCTGGTCTTGTTTCTTATTAGTGGGAAAGCTTCTGATTTCTCAATATCTCAAGTATAATGTTAGAAGTCAGTTTTTTGGAGATGTTCTTTACCAAAGTTGAGTAAATTCCCCTTTAGTCGTAGTTTACGGAGAGTTTTTATCACAAATAAGTGTTAGATTTTTGTCAAATGCTTTTTCATGTGATCATGTAGTTTTTCTTTAGCCTGGTGATGTGATGGATTACATGATTTGGTTTTCAAATGTTGAACAAGACTTGCATACTTGGGATAAATCCCACTTGGTCATAGTATACATTTCTTTTTATACATTGTTGGATTTTATTTGCTCTTATTTTGTGGAGGACTTTTGCATCAGTGTTCATGAGAGATATTGGTCTATAGTTTTCTTTTCTTATAATGTTTTATATATTATGCTGGCCTCATAGAATGACTTAGGAAGTCTTTCCTCTGCTTCTGTCTTCTGAAAGAGACTGAAGAGAATGGTATAATTTCTTTGCAAAACATTTCACCACAGAGCCCATCTAAACCTGGTACTTTCTGTTTGGAAAGGTTTTTAATTTCCTTAGTCCATTCAGGCTGCAATAGCAAATTACCGTAGACTGGGTATCTTATAATTAACAGTAATGTATTTCTCCAGTCTGGAGTCTGGAAGTCCCAGATCAGGATTGCAGCATGGTCAGGTTCTAGTAAAGGCCCTTTCACATTGTGTATTGCTGCATTCTTGTTGTGTCCTCACATGGCAGAAAGGGGCAGGCGAGCACTTTGGGTTCTTTTTTGTAAGGAAACTAATCCCACTCTTGAGGCTTCCATCCTCATGACCTAATCACTGCCCAAAGGCCCACCTCCTAATACCAATACATTGGGGATTAGGATTTTAACATATACATTTTGAGGGACATAAATATTTAGTCCATAACATTATTGATTCTGTTTCTTTAATAGATATAGACCTATTCATATTGTCTATTCTTGCATGAGTTTTGGCATATAGTGTCTAAAATAAATTGGTTCATTTCATCTAGGTTATCAAAACTGTGGGCCGAGAGTTTTCTTAGTGTTCCTTTACTATCATTTTAATGTCCACAAGGTCTGTAGTGATGTCCCCTCTTTCATTTATGATAATATTCATTTGTATCCTCTCTTTTTCTTATTCCAGTTAGATACTTAATTTTATTATCTTTTCAAAGAACCAGCTTTAGGTTTTATTTGCTTTCTCTATTGGTTTTCTCTTTCCAATTTCATTGATTTCTGTTTTGATTTTTATTATTTCTTCTTTTCTACTTATTTTTGGACAAATTTGCTTTTTTTTCTAGTCTCTTAAGGTGAAAAAACAGATTTTAAATATTTCTTCTTTTCTAAAATATGCATCTAATACTATAAATATCCCTCTACACCCTATTTTTGCTGCATTTCACAAATTGTGATAAGTTGTGTTTTCATTTTCTTTTGCCATTACTGTCTTTATTATTATTCAATTCTTTTGCCCTTACTCTTTGTCCCCATTTTTGTCTACTTTTCTGGTTTTTTGACTTTTATGGTTGAGGTTTTTTTTTTTATGGTTTTATTTTCTCTTCATTCTTATATATCAGTTATATTTTTTATACATTTTTAGTGGTTTCCCTTGAGTTTGACATATGCATTTACAGGTAATTAAAGCCTGCTTTCAGATAACACTATACCATTTCATCAGCAGTGTGAGCACCTTATTATAACAACATAATCTTAATTCTTTCCTTCCATCTCTTGTATCATTGCTGTCATTCATTTCACTTATATATTGTTACTATTATTATTTTGAACAAAATGTTATCTATTGGGTAAATTAAGAATAATAAAAATGAAAGTTATTATTTGACCTTCTCTAGTAAAAAGCTAAACCAACTGGAAAATCAGTATGTCTTAGATTCTCAACAGAGCCGAGGCCATAGGGAAAGCTGCTTATTTAGCTTTTTATTAGTTAAGACAGAGTGGTGACAACTTTCATTATTCTTACATGCCAGACCAAAAGCTGGAAGTTGGCCGTAATATTTTAAATTTATCTCACCTATTTTTCTCAGTCTATATATCAGGGTTTTTGTTAACAGAGATCAACATTTTGCCCTTTTCAAAAAGAATATATGCTCTTTGTTTGCAGCATTTACTGCATTTGTTCCTCTCTGTTTTAACAGCATCTCTCTACCCACTGCAAGAATTCCTTGCCCTTTTTCTTGCTTCTCATTCTCACTGTCAAAACTTTTCTTCAGAAAGCCTTTCTTAGCAAGTTAAGTAGCATAGAGCCAGAAACTGTCAGAGCCAGAAACTGAACTACAATTCAGATGCTTAAACCTCTTCTACAACAGCCCGACAAGCTATCACCAACTGCTTGCACATGCTAGTGGTGAAGAACTTAGCACCACCTGTATCCAGGATGCTGAACAATACTGCTCATGAAATGTGATCAAAATCCTTCATTTTTCACTTCCCATTGCCACTTGAAAATGTATTTGATGGGCTTTCTCTGGCCACTAAATAGAAACTCTGGCAGAACCCATGTTTTTGGGCACTCATAAGTAATGCACAATGTTACAGTATTTTTTAAGTCACTAAAGAACATTTCCAGTTCTGTATTTAATGTTGACTAATATATTAAATTGTACAAAATTTAATATATTAATCAACATTTAAATCTTTATACAAAGGTAAGAATGCCATCCCAATGTACCCCACTCCAGCAATGCTCTTTACTGGAGTGAGCTGCTCCCTTCTTTGGTCTCAGACCCTTCTAGGGTTGGCATACAGGAAGAGAGAAGAGGGGAATGCAGCCAGGTCTTAGTTTAAGGACTACCATACAGCTACTTAAATCAAAGTTTTGCGGCTTCACTTGCAAAAACCCCTTCCAAGACCTCCTGACTAATTTTCTATCGGTGATGCTTTATTCTTTTTATTGAAGAGAACTTGTCAGATTCTACTAGCTTAAGAACTCAAAGAATCTGGATCTGCTCGTGTGTCACAGTGCTGCCTTAAGCTGGCTCCGCGGCTCACGGTTCTGGCTAGTGATTAAAATCGGTGGTTCTCAAGTAGCCAGAGTAGGTGGGTTCTTCAGAGGCTCTCCTGCTGGGCCACTCTCGATGACTTCTGGGGTGTCAGCAGCTCCACACTTCAGCTGGTTGCTCTAGCTCTCACCTCAGTTTCAGATTTTCCAGTGGTCCTTTCTATTCAGACATTCTACTGGACTCCACTCACTTTCCAGCAGAAGCCCTCTTCAGCAGAACCTTGCTGCAGATTCCACATGTTTTCTGCGCTTCATGCACCTTTGACCCACCATTAGAGAAAGGGCATTTTCATCTGATGCAGGCCGTTTCTTTCCTTCTGCAGTCCCACTAAGGCTGAGAGCCACAGCTCAGCCTCTTGCTTATGTGTCACGCACCAGTTAAAGTCTCCTCTGTACTTTTAGAGAGGTCTCTTTGAAGCCCACTCCCTCTAGGATGGATGTGAAGGAGCAAGCTTCACCACATTCCCTCTGAAGTGGAGAGAGGATAGAAGTTCCCTCTAAGGAAATCTCTCCGTAAATCTCCCCTTTCTTTAATCTTTTGATTTCTTATAGTATCTGTGTGGGGTTATCGTCCTTCAAAAATTTGTTTCTGCCTAGAAATTCACTTTGAGATGTCCCAGGTGTTGTATTGTGGGGTCATAGTTATAATTCCAGTTTAGCATCTTCTCACGGATCCAAGAAAGTCCTCTCTACTTTTGGAAAGTGTTGACAATCCAAAACACTTCCTTTCAACTTCCAGAATCCCTCTGCCATGCGTAGTTCTGTTCAGGTCTACACAAAACAAGGTTAACTCCTCTTCTACTCACTGCCCTTTGTGATATGCTGAATAATGCAAACCACCAGCCTGACTCCCTTGAAGATCTCTGCATCCTAATTTCCAGAACCGGTAAATGCTACCTTCTGGACAAAAATGACTTTGCAGATTGGATTAAGAACCTTGAGATGAGGAAATTATCCTGGGTTATCCAAGCGAGCCTTAAGTGTAATCACAAATGTCCTTAGAAAAGAGGCAGAGGGAGATTTGACTACAGAAGAGAAGAAAGTGATAGGAAAGTGATGAAAGCAGATATAGGATTTATGCACTTTGATGATGGAAGAAGGAGCCACAGGCTAAAAAATGCTAGTGGCCACTAGAAGCTGGAAAAGGTAAGGCAGTGAATATTCTCCCTTTAGACCCTCTAGAAAGAACCTACCTCGCCAGTATCTTTACCTTAGCCCGGCAAATCTCATTCTAGACTTCTGACCTCCAGAATTCTAAGGGAATATATTTGTTTTGTTTTAAGCCACCAAGTTTGTGGTAACTTCGTAGCAGCCATAGGAAGCTAAAACACTCTTAAGATGGTTGAAGAGTATCTCAAGATGCAGTAAAGAAGTTGTGCTGCCCAGAAGGATTGAGGCTCCTGTTAAGCAATATTCAAGCAAAAAGAAGTGGGCCTTTCCAGTGCCCCAGCATCATCCAACTTAAATAAACATTGCTATTCTAAAATGGTTGCTTATGAGTCTGTTTTTGTTTTTGTTTTGTTTTGTTTTTGAGGTAGGTTTCCCCAAAGAAGCTCACCAGTTAGTTGTTATTCAGTCAAATTTCTACCCTGCCTACTCTTTGGGGACTTCTCTAGCTTTGAGAAAATAAAATGAAAGAAAACAAAAATATTGGAGGCACTACTCCATGTCTTCACTGCTGTAGAGAGTTCCGAAGTTCTCTTTGATTGAAACTTAATTCTTTTGTTCTAAGAAGTTTAGCAGTCTGCATTACTGCCTTTTACAGAAGAGCTTTAAATAACCCCTGCCCAGTACTATTTTTGGTATCCAGGACAATAGATTATTATAGGCAAAAGAAAAAATTCAGGGCAGTCCTTCAAAGATAGGACATGTCGTTTTGAAATAAATTATCTCTTACTTGGTCCCAAGGTATCTTGCAGAGCCAAAAAAGTTCTCCAGGGAAGCAAAGCAAAGACCTTGACAGCATTTTGGGCAGCAAGTTGGAGTTGATTCTATTTTGTTCATTCTTCAAGTTTGGTCAATGTCCTGTGTCCATTTGCATGACTCTGCATCTTACCAAGTTCCCGCAGCAACTAGGTACTCTGGCAATTTCAATTTAGCACTCTTGATATGGCTCTTATTCTCTTAGAAAAGCCCAGAATGCAAAGAAAATTTCAAGTGTCAGCATATATATTTTCTACCTTGCTATAAGGATTATATGATTTGTGTTTTAACAAATTTGTAAATTTATTTGCAAATCATTATACCATTTGCAAACAAAGACATAGCAACAACAAAACTCCTCCATAACCAGCGTTATGCTAAACATTTTTGCTGGTATCAAGTTACATTTCTTTCACTTTCTTTACTTTCCGTCAAAAGAAGAAATTCAACTCAATTCAAGTCAGCCTGCATTTATGGAGCCTGTCCAATGTACTACCAGAGGATATTCTGGACACTGATTACAAAAGGGGCATACATATGTTCTTCTTTAGGAGCTCACAGACAGAAAAGTGACACAGACATGCAAAAGAAAACCGTTCTAAAATGTGAGGATAATGTAAGTACAAGTGCAAAGAGGACAAAGGTGAGGGAGCAATTCCTTCTGTTTGGGAGGGTGTTTTGCATGGTTAGAGTAGAGGAATTCAAAGTATGATTTCATAAATCACACAGTTTATTGCCATACAAAGAGTTTTTTTTTTAATATAATTTCACAGTGTTCAAAAAGGGGAAGAGTAACGGGAAGAAATCTCACAAGAACTTACTCATTAGATGAGATACCTGAAACATATGGTGAGTGAGTTTCAATTTTCTTTAGTGTTCAATTATTAAAGTCTATTTGCTCCATTGAGATGGAAGCAGACTTCTGTGACTATAAGGTCTAATTAAAGTTTTGAGGCACACCTTTCCCCGGGGCATTTCACAGTGAGTTTGGGGATTGAACTCGGGTAAGGATTCCCCAGCACCTGAGGGTCTCTCTCTTTCGCTCATCCTCTCACTGAGGCTGGTGTTCCAGGAGGCTCTTACTCTTTGGAAAACATGTGGTCCATAAGGTCTACCACCTTGTTACTGTAGCCAAATTCATCATCATACCAGGAAATGAACTTGTCAAAGTGGTTGTTAGGGCAATGCCAGTCCCAGCATGGAAGGTGGAAGAGAGGTGTCACTGCTAGAGTCTAGGAGACAACCAGGTTCCTCAGTGGAGCCCAGGGTGCTCTTTAGGAGAATACACAATGTCTGCTTCATCACCTTCTCAATGTCATCATATTTGGCAGCTTTCTCTGGACAGTCCATAGAAGAAAGCTGGGGACACAGCTTGGGAATGGGGACACTGAAGGCCATCCCACTGAGCTTTCCATTCAGCTCAGAGATGACCTTGCCCACAGCCTTGGAAGCATCAGTAGAGGCAGGCATGAAGTTCTGGCCAGCTCATGGCAGTCACATCACAGGTTCCCAGAGGCCATCCCAGTCTTCTTGGTGGCAGTGATGGCATTGATTGTGATCTTGAGTCTGTGATGCCAAAATTGTTACTGATGATGTTTGCCAGGCACTCGGTGGTGCAGGAGACCTTAGTGACAATCTTGAGGGAGTTGTCATACTTCTCATGGTTCATACTCATGACAAAATACAGAGACATCAGCAGAAGGGACAAAGATGATGACCCTATTGGCTCCACCCCTCCTATGAAGTCAGCCTTATACAAGGAAACGAAGACACCAGTAGATTCCATGACATATTCATCACAATGTCAGGCTCTCACTTCTGGAAGATGGAAATGGGCTTTACATTGATGACAACCTTTTGGTCCTCAGTCTTAGCTGTGCTGTTGCATTTGTCATCGGCAGAATCATCCTAGAACACATAGACCATGACTTGAGGTTAACAAAGGGGTCAGCAATGGTAACAACATTCACGTTGCCATCACTTCAGCATGTGTCTCAAGGATGGCACTGCATGAGAAGATGTGACTGTCAAATGGGAAGAGCAGAGAGTCTATCAGTTTTAAGATCGCATTAGGTATTAGTTTCTTTACATGCATTAACTCTAATTCTTACAACAATTCTGTGAAGTAAGGCTTATTAATTTCATTTTTCACATGATGAAATAGAAATAAATGACATTAAATAATTTTTTGAGGCAACAGACTCAGAGAGGGGTGAATTTGGATCTCAACTTACTCAGGTTGCTTCCAGAGTTGATGTACATTTCTTCTCGCCCACAGAGAAGATATAAAGTGCTTTGTTGTTTTGTGTGTGAGGTGGTGGGGGAGGGGCGAGCTCCAAAAGTGAGGTATTTTTATTGCTGTTGTCTAATTGATTACTGAGATAGTTCAGAGATTCTGCAAACACAGAGTTTCTTAAAACTGTCAGATGAAATTCTCTTTAGGAAACAAAACTATTATGTAACCGTAAGTATTTTATTATACTATACTGTGGCCTGTGACCTTTGACACAACCTTTTCACTTTTGCTTTGTTTGCCGTATGTTAAGTGTTTGAATGTACCATTGCTGAGAGTCCAAAGGAGCCTAATAGTCAGGGGCAGGGCAGGGCAATAACTGAGAATGAGTGACCAAGTGAGGAAGTCACTGCCTTTTCAATTTTCTTTCAACATATTCTGACTACTTGAAGGAGGAATCTTAGTTTGATGCTATTTTTCTTTAACATCTCTCTAATACTTGACAGTCTCCCTTTTTATCAAAGTAAAAGCAGATTCAGGTTGGAATCTTTCACTGGGAAACCTTGTCTAGCTAAGATAGCTCTGCTTTTGTTTATTTTCACAGTTATCTTCTATTTATAGCAATGGATTCTGATTGTCTACTTATGGTAATGACACCTCGTTTCCTTTGATAACAAATTTATTTGAGCTAAAGTAACTCCATTTCTTTTTAATTTTTAATTTTTGTGGGTACACAGTAGGTCTATCCATTCATGGGGTACATGAGATATTTTTATACAGGCATACTATGCATGAAAATCTCATGAGGATAAAAGAGGTATTCATCACCTCAAGCGGTTATCCTTTTTCGTGTTACAAACAATCCAATTGTATTACTTTAGTTATTTCAAAATACGCAATAAATTATTGTTGACTGTAGTCACCCCGTTATGCTATCGAGTACTAGATTTTATTCATTATATCTAATTATATTTTGTACCCATTAACCATCCCCACTCCCCACTCCTCACTATCCTTCCCAGACTCTGGTAACTATCATCCTACTATCTCCATTAGTTCAATTGTTCTAATTTTTAGTTCCCACAGATAAGTGAGGGCATGTGAACTTTGTCTTTCTGTTTCTGGCTTATTTCGCTTAACATAATGTCCTTCAGTTCTATCCATGTTGTTGCAAATGACAGAATCTCAGTCTTTTTATGGCTGAATACTATTCCACTGTGTATATGGACCACATTTTCTTTATCCATTTGTCTGCTGATGGACATGCAGGTTGCTTCCAAATCTTGACTATTGTAAGCAGTGCTGCAACAAACATGCGAGTACAGATATCTCATCAATATAATGATTTCCTTTCCTTTAGGTATTTATCTAGCAGTGGGATTGCTGGATCATAAGGTAGCTCTATTTTTAGGTTTCTGAGAAACCTCCAAACTATTCTCCATGGTAGTTGTACTAGTTTACATTCTCACCAGCATTGTAGGAGGGTTCCCTTTTTTCCACATCCTCACCAGCATTTGATATTGCCTGTCTTTTGGATATAAACCATTTAACTGGGTGAGATGATCTCATTGTAGTTTTGATTTGCATTTTTCTGATGATCAGTGATGTTGAGCACCTTCTCATAGGTATGTTTGCCATTTGTATGTCTTCTTTTAAGAAACGCCTATTCAGAGCTTTTGCTCATTTTAAAAATCAGATTATTAGATCTTTCTCCTATTATTTGAGCTACTTATGTATTCTGGTTATTAATCTCTTGTCAGATGGATAGGTGCAAATATTTTCACCCATTCTGTGGTTTGTCTATTCACTTTGTTTGTTGTTTCCTATGCTGTTCAGAAGCTTTTTAACTTGACGTGATCTCGTTTGTCCATTTTTGCTTTGGTTGCCAGTGCTTGTGGGGTATTACTAAAGAAACTTTTTCCCAGTTCAGTGTCCTGGAGAGTTTCCCTAATAGTTTCATAGTTTCATGGTTTGAGGGCTTCAATTTAAGTCTTTAATCCATTTTGATTTTACTTTTGTACCTGGCAAGAGATAAGGGTCTGGTTTTATTCATCTGCATATGGGTATCCAGTTTTCCCTGCACCATTTATTAAAGAGACTGTCCTTTCCCCAGTGTATGCTTTTGGCAACTTTGTTGAAAATGAGTTTGCTATGTGTGTATGGATTTGTTTCTGGGTTTTCTATTCTTTTCCATTGGTCAGTGTATCTATTTTAAGCCAGTACCATGCTGTTTTGGTTATATCTCTCTAGTATAATTTGAAGACAAGTAATGTGATTCCTCTAGATTTGTTCTTTTTACTCAGGATAGCTTTGGCTATTCTGAGTCTTTTGCAACTCTATATAAATATTATGATCTTCTTTTTCTATTTCTGTGAGGAATGTCATTGGTTTTTTGATAGGGATTGCATTGAATCTATAGGTTGCTTTGGGTAGCATGAACATTTAAACAGTACTGATTCTTCTAATCCATGAACATGGAATATCTTTCTATTTTGTGTGTGTCCTTTTTCATGTTTTTAATTAATGTTGTATAGTTTTCATTGTAGAAATCTTTTACTTTCTTGGTTAATTCCTATGTATTTTATTTTATTTATAGCTATTGTAAATGGAATTACTTTCTTGATGTCTTTTTCATATTCTTTGCTGTTGGCATGTAGAAATGCTTCAGATTTTTGTATGTTGATTTTGTATCATACAGCTTTGCTGAATTTGTTTATTGGTTGTAATTTTTTTTATAAATTCTTTAGGTTTTTCCCAATATAAGATTATATCATCTGAAAACGAAGATAATTTGACTTCTTCTCTTCCAGTTTGGATGACCTTTATTTCTTTCTTTTGTCTCATTGCTCTAGCTAGGACTTCCAGTACTATATTGAATAACAGTGGTCACAGCTGGTATCTTTGTTGTGTTCCAGATCTTAGAGGAAAGGCTTTCCATTTATTCTCATTCAATGTGATACTAGCTGTGGGTCTGTTATATTTGGCTTTTATTGGGTTAAGCTATGTTTTGTCTATATTCAGTATTTTTAGGGTTTTAATTATGAAGGGATATTGAATTTTATCAAATGCTTTTTCAGCATTAATTAAAATGATCATATGGTTTCTGTCCTTCATGCCATGGACATAATGTATTATATTAATTGATTTGCATATGTTGAATTTTCCTTGCATCTCCAGGATAAATCCCACTTGATCATGATGAATGAACTTTTTAATGTGTTCTTGAATTCAGTTTGCTAATATTTTGTTGGGAATTTTGCATCAATGCTCATCAGAAAAATTGGCCTGTAGTTTTCATTTTTTGATGTATCTTTTTCTGGTTTTGGTAGCAGGGTAATATTGGCTTTGTAGAATCAGTTTGGAAGTATTCCCTCTTACTCTGTATTTTCAGAATCATTTGAGTAGGATTGGTATTAGTTCTTTAAATGTTTGGTAAAGTTCAACAGTGAAGCCATTAGGTCCCAGATTTTTGCTGGGAAATATTTTATTACTGCATTAATATCATTACTTGTTATTTGTCTGTTCAGGCTTTGGATTCTTCATGGTTCAACCTTAGTAGGTTGTATGTGTCTAGGAATTTATTCATTTCTTCTAGGTTTTCCAATTTATTGGCAGATAGTTGCTAATAGTAGCCTTAATGATTCTTTGATTTTCTGTGGTATTGGTTATAATGTCTCCCTTTTCACCTCTGATTTTGTTTACTTGGGTATTCTCTCTTTTTACTAGTCTGGTTAAAGGTTTGTTGATGATCCTGTTTATCTTTTCAAAAAAAAAAAACAACTTTTTGTTTTGTTGATCTTTTGTATTTTTAAAATTTCAAATTCACTTATTTCTGATCTGATCTTTATTATTTGCTATCTTCCACTAACTTTAGGTTTGGTTTGCTCTTGCTTTTCTAGTTCCTTAAGATGCATTGTTAGGTTATTTGAAGTCTTTTTACTGTTTTGGTTTAGACACTTATAGCTATAAACTTTCTTCTTAGTACTGCTTTCGAAGTATCCCATAAATTTTGGTATGTTGTGTTTTCATTTTTGTCTCAAGAAGTTTTTAATTTTCTTTCTAATTTATTCATTGATCCACTGGGCATTCAGGAGCATATTGTTTAATTTCTAGGTGTTTCTATAGTTTCCAAAATTTCTCTCATTATTAATTTTTAGTTTTGTTCCATTGTGGTCAGAGAAGATACTTAATATTCAATTTTTTAAATATTTTAAGGATAGACCATATGTTAGGCCACAAAATGAGTCTTAAACTTGAGAATGATTAATGCGCTGAGGAGAAGAATGTGTATTCCACAACCATTGGATGAAATGTTCTGTAAATATCTATTAGATCCGTTAGGTCTATAGTGCAGAATAAGCTCAATGTTTCTTTGCTGATTTTATGTCTGGTTGATCTATCCAGTGCTGGAGTGGGATGTTGAAGTCTCCAAATATTATTGTACTGGAGTCTCTCTCTCTCTCTCTCTCTCTCTCTCTCTCTCTCTCTCTCTCCAGCTCTAGCTCTAATAATATTTTATTTATAAATCTGTCTGCTCAATTATTACATGCATATATATTTAAATTGTTTTATCTTCTTGCCAAATTAACTCCTTTATCATTATATAATGATCTTCTTTGTCTCTGTTTACAGTTTTTGTGTTAAAATCTATTTTGTCTGATGTAAGTATAGCTACTCCTGCCCTGTTTTGGAATTCATTTGCATGGAATATCCATTTCCATTCTTTTATGTTCAGTCCATGTTTGTCTTTATAAGTAAAGTATGTTTCTTACAGATCACAGATCACTGGGTCTTTTTTTCTTTTTAAATTCATTCAGCCACTATGTCTTTCAGGAGTTTAGTTCATTTACATTCAAAATTATTATTGATAAATAAGGACTTACTCCTGCCATTGTGTTATTTGTTTTCTGGTTGTTTTGTGGTCTTCTCTTCCTTCTTTGTTTTTGTTCTGTCAGATGATTTTCTCTGATGACTTGTTTAATGTGTTGCTTTTTATTTTTTGTGTATCTGTTGTATACTTTTTTGATTTGAGGTTACCATGAAGCTTGCAAATGCTATCTTATAACTCATTATATTAAACTGATGACAACTTAACAGTGACTGCATAAGAAAACTAACAAATAGGTAAAGATAAAGCTAATAAAAACTCTACACTTTAACTTTATCCTTCAACTTTTAAACTTTTTGTCATTTCTGTTTATATCTCATTTTACTATTTTTTAAAGTTATTGTAGTTATTATTTCTGATTGGCCCATCTTTTAATCTTTCTACTTGTATTAGTCCATTCTTACACTACCAATAAAGAAATACATGAGACTGGGTAATTTCTAAAGGAAAGGTGTAGTTGACTCAGAGTGCATCCATGGCTAGGGAGGCCTCAGGAAACTTAGAATTATGGTGGAAGGGGAAGCAAGTGCGTCCTTCTTCACATGGCAGCAGCAAGGAGAAGTGCTGGGCAAAGGGGGAAAAGCCTGTTACAAAACCATCAGATCACGTGAGAACTCACTCACTATCACGAGACAGCAGCATGAGAGTAATTGCCCCTATGATTCAATTACTTCTCACTGGGTCCCTTCCACAACACATGGGAATTACAGGAACTACAATTTAAGATGAGATTTGGGTGGTGGCACAGCCTAACCATATCACTACTCAAGATAGGAGTAGTTTATACACCACAATTTCAGTGTTAAAATATTCTGTGTTTTTTCAGTGTACATAGTATTGCCAGTGAGTTTTCTACCTTCAGATGATTTCTTATAGCTCGCTAATGTCTTTTTCTTTCAGATTGGACAACTCCCTTTAGCATTTCTTGTAAGAGGTCTGGTGCTGAAATCCTTTAGCTTTCATTTGTCTGGGAAAGTATTTCTTCTTCATGTTTGAAGGATATTTCCATTGGGTATATTACTCCAAGTACTTTTTTTCCCTTTCAGTACTTTAAATATGTCATGTCACTCTCACCTGTCATGAAAGATTTCCCTGAGAAGTCTGCTGCCAGATGTATTAGAGTACCATTTTGTCCATCCTTCCTTCCTTCCACCCTTCTTTCCTTCCTTCCTGACTTCCTTCCTTGCTTCCTGCCTTCCTTCCTGCCTGCCTTCCTTCCTTCCTTCCCTCCTTCCTTCTTTCGTTTCTTTCCTTCCTTTCTTCCTGCCTGGGGTTGGGGAGTGGTGACATAAGTACTCCTCCTTTGGCGGCTCTGTTTGGTTGTCACTAGGTCATGCGCCCCGCCAGGTCCACTGGCTTTGAGCCCAGCACATCATCAGGACTTGCAGTACTTGCGGCCTAGATTGCCTCTCAAGTTTATTTAGGACCCAGAGCGCTTTGGCCCACGGTGGAAAGGCTTTAGAGAACCCGGGTTCTGACTGCTGGGAGAGGCAATTTCCTCTAGCTAGGGCTGGTCTAAAGGCAGCGCCTGTGGTGGCTGGTTGAGTTCTGCCCTGTGTTGTTTTCTGCAATAACAGGGCAGTGCTGTGTTCCAATGCAAAGTCCTACAATCCTGTGTTTTCCCTCTGGAAGCAGAAAGGTTCTCCCCACACCACGTGTCAGCTTCCAGGGGATGGAGTAGGCAATTCAAGACTCTCTTTCCTACCCTCTTCAATGCTTTCTTCAGTGATACGAAGTTAAAACCAGGTACTATGATAACTCATGTCATTTTTGGTTCTTGTTTAGGTGCTTTGTTATGTGGATAATTGGTCAATTTGCTGAATAGTTGTTCAATCTGGTTCAAGTGTTCTCTGAGGGGAGGACTATTGGAGGTGGCTTCTATTTTGCTGTCTTGTTCCACCCTCCTAGTGATTCGAGTGAAACAATTTAAAGAAAATATTAAGTAAATAATACATTATGTGTATAGGGTAAACACACCTGATGGCAATAACTTAAGCATACCCTTAGAATGACCCTGTATGGCAAATGCACCTAAGTATGTGTTCTGAGCTAGGGAATATGAGAGTGGCCAACCCAAAGGGTCGTTCTTTGTCTGTGAGCCCCAGCTTGTCCCATGAAACATGGGCCATACAGGGAATTGAAGCCCTGAGTTATGGGTTAAATGAAGATTGCCAGGTGGAAGTCATTAAGAAGAAAGTGTCAAGTAAAGTACCATATAAACTGCATGCTGTTTGCAGGTGGTTGCAGTTTTTCTGTCCAGCCCACCACCATTGGGCCTTCAGTTATTTTGTCTATTCCACCACCACTGCACTGTATGTAAGGCAGATGCCTTATCCAGCCTGCAACCATTGCACTGTATGTAAGGCGGATGCATGTCCAGCCTGCTGTCACTGCACTGCATGTAAGTGCATGCCTTGCCCAGCCTGCCACCACTGCACTGTATATAAGTGCATGCCTTGCCCAGCCTGCCATCACTGCACTGTATGTAAGTGCATGCCTTGCCCAGCCTGCCACCACTGCACTGTATGTAAGGCGGACGCATGTCCAGCCTGCCGTCACTGCACTGTATGTAAGGTTGTCCTCCAGTCTAGCCGCTGGACTCTCTCCCTGTGTGTAAGCTCCTAATGTGATCACATGTCTCATTTGCTGGCTTTGGGTCTCTTCTTCAGCATCTTGAACCAGGAGCCTTCCCTACTGAGGTCAATAGAGATTCAGCTCAGCAATATGGTTCTCAGATATGGAAAAAATCAAAATGGTTCCCAGATGACTGAAGTTTGTAAAATCATGATTTAGTCCAACCCCCTGGATTTAAAAGAAGTATGGAATGTGCAGAGCTAGTTTTAAGCTAAAAATTGAACTAGAATCCAAGTGTCCTCTGTTCACTGACCCCCATAACACTCTCCCTCCCCAACTTCTGAAGCTCTTTTTTTCCTTCCCATTCTCTTCTCCCTAAAGCCTTCCTTTCTATAGGCAAGTTGTTCCTTTTACTGAAATGTATGTAATATTTGCTTCTATTGTATCCAGTTTGCAATGTCTGCAGGCACATTTTTAACCGGGCTGTCCAGCATCTGTTCCATCACTGACATCTACATGTTCATAACTGAAGATACTTCTAATAATGATACACAAGTTTACATATTAATTTTTAAGCTCTTAAGAGCCCTTATTCTTGATTTAAAGTGCTCGACTAAGTTGGAAAGATTCATTGTCTAATACCAGGAGGGGCAGTAGCCAGAGCGAAATGCTAAAAACATAAATGCAGTTTAATTCAATTAATGTCTATTAAATGTCAACTATTTACCAGTCTCTGTGCTCAGCACTGAAGATGCAAGATAGATTTAATATCCTAATAACTCTAATTTATTGTGCACATTTAATTCATTATGCCATTTAGTTCTTACCACAGCCTTCTAAGGTAGGAAGCTGTTAACCATATTTTATAGATGAAAGAACTGAGATTCGCAGAGTTTAGGTAACTCATCTAGAGGTACACAGTTCATATGGGCCAGGATCAGAGTTTTAATCTATTTGAGGCTAATCCTCATATTTTCATTTTACATTATTTTGCTTCTCAGAGTTCCAAACTTCAGTACTTATAGTTTAACAAGATACATATGCTGTTTACACACATAAACTAACAGTCTATTTGGAAAGAAAATAATTGGGAATATAAAAAGAAAGGATACCAATGTAGAATATTCCAAATGACAAATGAATGTAGTATCCTCACAAGTGGCCAGCATTCAAAACTGCATTGAAAGTGGACACATTGGCGTCCTCCTGCCTCGACAACAAAGAAAATCTAAGGCTCGAAGAGGTAAAGACGATGTGGAAGGTGTCTGAGGCAGAGTAATGGGAACGTGCAAAGGAACAGAGATTAGAAGAGAGAAGCCACAGAATGGTGCGCTGTCCATTATGGTTAGAGCAGAGAGTCTATGGAAGCAGAGAGGTAGAAGCAGAGAGGTCAACAGGGGGCAGGTCACAGAGAAACTGAATGCCAGACTTGAGGCTTCCTCTAGGGACAAGGGATCCATGAGAGGTTTTTGACAAGGGAAAATGTGTGAATAATTGTGTTTGAAGAAGACCCATCTGGTAGGAGGATGCAGGTCGAGTCAGGAGGAGAGGGAGTGAGGACTCTGTGCCATGAACTCTAATAACTTCATGATGATAAAGGCTTGGACTGAGTGGCAGCCATGGAACCAGACAGAGACTTCTCTTTTGACTCAGTAACCACCTAGAGGTTATACGGCCGTGGTCCCTTTCATGTTCTAGATCTCCGTGTCTCTGTTTAGAAAAAGCCCATGATAAGGAGCTGGGGACGGGATGAGCAGAAGGGAGCCTCACCCAAGTAGCAACATCAGAGAAAAGAAGCTGAAAGTATTTTAGGAGGGTGGTTTTCAGGGCTAAGCGAAACATCAGTGCAGGTGACACTAAGGCAATACTTCAGGTAACCAGAAGGAGGAGCTGGTGGAATCCTCAGAATCGGAATAGGTACGAACCACACAGAGGGGAGCAAACAGTGAGGGTTCCGTAACTTTCTGGAGGCTTTGCTGAAATAACAATGAAGGAAGAAAACCTTTTCAGACCTTTGAAATTCTAACTCAACATGATATTATCTGCAGCGTGTTTGCCGTGCATTGCCTGATGAGAAATAATTGCATGGTTTTGAAATGGCTGCCTGTTCTGACATGTAACTGCTGTGCCGTAATTTGTAGTCGTGTATATTTTGTGTTTGCCTTATTATTGCACTGTCCACTTATGAAGCGTAATTAAGACCCAGTAAGCTATAAATTAGGTAGATTTATACTTTCTGGCAAATTCTTTAATGTGACTGATTGCCCTGGGCACAAAAACTGCAGTTGCATGAGCTTCTTAAAGAAAAACTGTATAATGATCTTTCCATCTGTCAAAGTTGCATAATTAAAGGCATCAGCAGTGCATAGAATTAGCACTTCAGGTTTTGTTCACAGGTTTGGACAGCATCCATCATCAGTTTGACAGATGGAATTGTTTTTCTTTACTTCTCCATTTGCTCTCATTTCTGCTGCTACATAGTCCCTATTCAGGGCCCCTTTGAAGATCTAGAATCATGGACCTGGGATAATTGACTGCAGGCAGGATCTGTTGGCTTGCTTCATAATTTATCAGCAGACGTAAGCCGAGACTCTAACTGCATGCCATTAGAGAGGGGGTCAGTCTCCCCGTTATCCCCTTGACACTGGAGAAAGCTATTATAAGGGTACATGAGGACACCTGGCATTCTCTAGATGGAAAGAGGAAAGGAGGACTTCTTTGCTTCTCAGTGGCATTTTTCTGAGCACCTGCTATGCACTCGGCTGTTGGTGTTACTGCAAGAATTATAGATGACTCATGACTTTCACCTGCGTATTCTAGCACCAGCTCCCACATGAAATAATAATAATAATAATAATAATAATAGCTGCTAGCTTGTTGACTGCCAGGAAAAAATCCTCAAGTATTTTCTCATTTTACAGATGAAGAAACTGAGACACAGAGAGCTAAAATCTTGCCCAGAGTCACATACTTAATAACAGAACCAAAATTTCACTCTCTACTCAGAATAGTCTGCATAAATAGAAAAATGTGGCCAAGTAGTAGGCAGGGTGATTAATGTCTGTCCCATATAGAGAAGAATGTGCATAAGGAAGAGAGAGTAGAAAATTAATAAATCCATTATTCAACATGAGGTGAAATAGAGGCAATCTCCAAATCAGCAGAGGGTTCCATTCTAAAAATGTATTTGAAAATTAGTTGTTTGGCATTTATTCATAAAATGACATGTCTGGGATTTGTTTCAAAATAATAGGGGGTGGTAAAGATTAAGTAAGATTGGTCATAAGTTAATTGTTTAAGCTGAGTGAAGGGTACATGGGGTTTATAATACTGTTCTCTCTACATTTGTGTATGTTTCAAATTTTCTGTAACGAAAAAGTTTTAAAAAATACTGATGAAAACCTACCAGCCTCGCTATGGATAAATGTACAGATGCATATATGGAACATTCTACATCAAATTTTCAAGAACCTTTGTTGCTTTGGCAAGCACTGTTCTTATACGATCTGTCTCAATTTGTAGGAATTCACTCAGATGGCTATTCATGTGGTAATAATTGGCTTTAGGATTATAGGTTGATGAGTTCTCTTTGATCTTTAAGAATCCACAAATATAGTATTTTCTAGGTGCCTGTATTAGTCTGGGTTCTCCAGAGAAACAAAACCAATATGAGGGGTGTATGTGTGTAGAGAGAAACAGAGGGAGATTTATTATAAGGAATTAGCTCATGTCATTTTGCAGGCTGAGAAGTCCCAGCATCTACAGTTGACAGTCTGGAGACCAAGGGGAGATGATGATAATGTTCCTACTCCATTTTGAGTACAAAGGCCTGAGACCCAGGACAGCTAATGGTGTCAGTTCCAGCCTGAGTCCAAGTCTGAAGGCAGGAGAGGACTGATGTCCCAGCTTGAGGACAGGTAGGAAAAGCAAATTTTATCTTACTCCTCCCCTTGTTTTATTCAGGCCTTCAATGTATTGGATGAGGCCCACCCAAATTGAGGAGGGCCACCTGCTTTACTCAGCCTACCAATTCAAATATTACTCCCATCCATAAATACCCTCATAGACACCTAGAGTAATGTTTAACTAAATATAGGCCACGCTGTAGCCCAGCCAACCGTGACAGTGCTTAGTAAGTGATAATACGTCCAGAGGTCAAAAGCAAATCAGTTGGAGACAGAGGCTTTAAAGTGGTAACTAAAGTAAAATTAATTACCTAATGAAACTCCAGGTTTCTTAGTTAATCCATGATCACAAGAAATTTAATAGACTCACTGTGACTTACATCCACAGACCCAAGTTAAAACCCACTGAGTGGAAAGTTGTCTACTCACCTCACAATCAGCTATATCAGACGTCTCCATGGCAGGTTTTTCCTTGCGGTTCCAACTACTTCCCCTTTCTTCCCTCCTTCATTCCTTCTGGAAAAATCTATTGCTCCAATGCTATGTACCAGTATAGTGTTAGGTACTAGGAATATAGCAGTGAATCACACACATTCGCCCAGTGAGAATCAGCTTTATAACTTCGATATGAAAGGGGCTTAGAGGTAAAGTCTGAAAGGAGGGAAGGAAACTTGTCTTGAATCTCGTTTTGCATAACACTTGACACAGCACTAATGAAATATCAATTTTTATATCAAATATATATGGGGCAGACTTTGGGAGGCTGAGGCAGGTGGATCACCTGAGGTCAGGAGTTCGAGGCCAACCTGGCCAACATGGTGAAACCCTGTCTTTACTAAAAATACAAAAATTACCCCATCTCTACTAGAAATACAAAAATTAGCAACTGATTTACCTCCTGTAATCCCAGCTGCTCAGGAGGCTGAGACTGAGGAATCACTTGAACCCAGGAGGTGGAGATTGCAGTAAGCTAAGATGGTGCCACTGTACTCCAGCCTGGGGGATAGAGCAAGACTCTGTCTCAAAAAAACAACAACAACAACAACAACAAAAATATATATATATATACAGACACACACATATATATTATATACAAATATATACATAATATATAATTATATAAATTTTGTATATAAACATAAAAATATATCAATGTATATAATATATAAATATCTTTATAATATTTATGGTGTATATATGTACACACACACACGGGCCAATACTACCTGTGGGTGGCCACTTCCCCACCTTTTGATGCTGCCACTGGCGCAGCCTCCAATCCCCACAGATCTTAAAATCTGGAGAGAGAGATATATATATAATAAAGAAATAAACATAGTATTGCCACTAGTGATGAATAATGTGAAGAAAAATACAGGACATTCAAAATATAATAATGAAGCTTAATTTTGGTTGGGACGTCTTTCTCTCTGAGGAAGAAATATTTAAGATGGGTCTTGAATGCGGCTATATTGGTAGCTAGAACTGTCCTAACAAAATTCCACAGACTGAGTGGCTTAAACAACAGAACTTTTCTCATAGCTCTGGAAACTAGAAGTCCAAGATCAAGATATTAGTAGATTTGGGTTTTTCTGAGGCCCCTCTCCTCGTCATGCGGGTGGCCACCTTCTCACTGCATCCTCACTTGTTTTTCCTTCAGCCTAAGTATCATCTTTGTTCTAATCTCTTCTTCTTATAAGGTCACCATCAATATTGGATTAAGACCCACTCATATGACCTAATTTTACATTTGTTGCCACTTTAATGCCTCTGTTTTCAAATACAGTCAGTCTGAGATACTGGGGGTTAGAACTTCAACATACGAATTTAGGGAAGACAAAGTGTTGTTCATTACAAAGGATGTCTAGGAAAAAAGGGTTGGAAATGAGATACAAAAGTGCGCTGGAAAATTTGGTGTCAATGTGGAAAGAAACTCTTGATCACCTCTATTTTCTCTCAAATGTCTTAGCCAACATATGGATCAGGTAATGGCAATGGTGGGATGAGGGGAGGGGAAGTCAGAGAAGAATAAAGAAAGTGTAAACTGGTAGTTGCTAATGATGAAGATAAAACTTATTGAGAAAACATATTTCTGAGCAATGTCGGAGGCTTGGTTGAGGCGAGGGGACACTGTGAGTCTGCCTGGGGGAGTAGTTCTTCTCTGCCACCTACTTAGCTGCTGTGGTAAAGGCTCAGCAAAGATGTGTGGTAGGTTTGTTCAGAATGGGGTTTTGTCAGAGAGGGGTGATTGGAGAGGAGAGGGGAAAGGGAATCATGATATTGAGCTGTGCAATCTTAGCTAGATAAAGATAGAGGCAAAGAAAGATAGGGAAAGATACACAGGAAGTGCACAAATCAGTGAATTAGATGGGAAATTTATTTATCGACATTGTATTTCCTAGGCTCTTGGTCATCCCAAAGTACCTGCTTTATTCACAGACAATAAGCTCTAAAACTTTAAGGCTATCTCCGTAATGTAGCTGGACGTATCTCGCAGAAAGCTTATTTCTCTCCATCCTCCTTAATCCAGAGGCTATAAAACATTCCTATTATTCCCCCAAATTTCCCATCTCTGGATAGGAAAACTCAAATCACTTTGTTGTTTTAGCAAGCACACTAGTGATCCCTAGATCCAGCTTCCTACCTCCACCCTCCTCTTCAAGCCCCATTTCTCATCAGTTAAAATGGCATTCAAAATAGCACCAAAGGATTGCCTTCAGTTCTCATAGATTTGAGAAGAAGGACATTAGTGCCAAGAAACCTTATTCATGAGAAGTAAGATTATAGATCTAAATGTTGTATGCTAACAGAAATTTATTAAAGGATGTGCTTTAAAAATTATGGAATTTATTATTTTTAGAATTCCAGGTGCTCATTATTTTAACTTCCTGGTTTCTCTCTGTACTATAAACACATGCAAAATATATTTTGCACAAGTATGTTGCGTCATGCTTTCTGACCAAACCAAACAGACTTGATTTAATGACTATAGGGACGGACCTAGTCCCAATTGCATTAATTGGTAAAATATTTATGATCCATGGTACCATAATATATGTGCAAATGTAAGTGTGGTATTGAGTGACCCAGATACCAGCTCAGCTTGCCTTCTCTAGGATTGGATTTATTGTTCAGCATCCCATTCTTTGAAACTATTTGGTGCTGAGGACATTTAGACAGAAACTCCAGAGAGGCGGCAAGAAAGAAAAATCTGGGAAAAAACCCTCAAGGAAAGATATGTGCCTAAAATCTGCATGTAGCATATCACATCTGGGCAGACATAGCAAAAGGCACATCAATTCATGGCCTGGTTACTATGTGATGTACTTTCTTTTACATCCATTATTCTGTTAATCTTAACAGTAACACTGAAAAGTAGATGTTTGCTGATTAGAAAACTTAAGTTAGGTGGCGATAAGACATTTGCTCCAAGTCATACATCCAGTTTGAGTGGCAAAGCCAAGAATCGAACTTAGGTTTCTCTAGTTCTTGAAGGTATTTTCCCTGTCCTTACCTGCTGCCACCTGCCCCTAGTTCATGCTTGTTCAACAACACGCCCTTTTCCTACCTTCATACTTGCTCCCCAGTGTGCCCTATCGTGGTTTGCAGCTCCTTTAGTAACTATCCAAGCTGTTCCCTTGCTGCTCATTATATTCTTCGTGACAGCACATGTTCAAAATTGTCTGCTGGGTCCCACTGTCTCTGTCTCCTTTTTTTTTTTTTTTTTTTTTGAGATGGAGTTTCGCTCTTGTTGCCAAGGTTGAAGTGCAACGGTGCTATCTCAGCTCATCGCAACCTCCACTTCCCGGGTTCAAGCGATTCTCCTGCCTCAGCCTCCCGGGTCGCTGGGATTGCAGGCATGCGCCACAACGCTCAGCTAATTTTGTATTTTTAGTAGAGATGGGGTTTCTCCATGTTGATTAGGGTGATCTCGAACTCCCGACCTCAGGTGATCCGCCCCCCCTTGGCCTCCCAAAGTGCTGGGATTACAGGCGTGAGCCACGTCACCCAGCCCCACTGTTTCCTTCAATTCATTTATTAATGATGGCTCCACCAGCTCCACTACAATGAACTGGCAGATGAGTGAATATTCTTGCACATTTATTGCTTTATTTCAGTCTCATTTGTGTTACTGTAATAATAAATGAAAAATATTAGATTTATTGCGGTATTTCAAAAAGAAATAACATTCACTAAAAACTGCAGTGTTTGTAGGAAAAGTCATGAATAAAATCAGATAGTAGATTTTAAAACCATATCCAGCCTCTGCTAGGTTTTGTAAGGTCCTGCTACTGAAAGTACGGCAGCCTCAGCTCATTAGAAATACAGAATGAGCTGAGGCCTTTCTGTATCCACCCCAAGCCAGGCCTCCTGATGAGAATCTGATTTAACAAGATTCCTATGTCACTTGTACACATGTTAAAGTTTGATAAGCACTGCTCTGTTGTACTGATTTTTGGTATCCAACACACAAGTATTTGTGAAATCACTCTTGCTGGAGAAATCTTTGAAATAGAGTAAACGTTTCAGTGTCACACAGAATAATGTCAACATTTACTAGTTTTATAACGTTGAGTAGGTTACTTCAACCTCCAAACCTCTCTAAGTCTGGAAATTTTCATCTATATAAATGAGAAAGGGTCCAAATGGGGCAAAGTAACAGCCAAGAGGAACACCAAGGAGCAAATGGGAGGAAATGAATCTTAACATAGGGTCAGCCAGAATGGAGAGGTGGGAAAACATATGGAAGGAGAACACTCCTTTACTTCTTACTGCGAGTGTGTACTTGTCAGGTTTGATTGACATTTAGGAAATAGGTGAGATAAATTTTGACTTTGGTTCTACCATGCCTTTTTGCCTGTAAGTAAACTTTTGAATAAGTAGTGACATTCTGCAGGAAAGCAATAGAACTGGTCAAACAGGTGACTTAAGGATTTACGAGATTTAGTGGAGAATTCCTTATAAACAAAAGTCTTTAAAAATACATCTGCATATCTCTCACAATTATCCTTGTGATCAAATAAGTTTTTTTCTATATCCAAGTCTATAATTTTTAAAAATCCAGTTTGCTAAACTCAAATGATTTTTTGAAAAATGTATCGGGAATATTTTCTTTTCTAATCAGAGTAACAGTTTAATCAAAATGTCTCTCGTTTCTTTGATCTATTGATAGAATTTCAAAAATGAAGGAATGAAGCAAAGGTTCATTTATTTCAGCATTGATTAGATAAAACAAAATGTAAAACTTATTACATTGAGATACTTTTCAAATAGATTCCCAAACATGTTTTTAAAAATAATTCTTTTACCAAAATGCAGATGTTGCAAGTGTTTCCTTGAATGATAATATTGAAGAACATGTTGTTAACACATTTTTTGTAATGAGAAACAAACATTTATATATTAATAAATTGTAAAATTATCCTCCAACTCCATCAGACATTGTCCTTGCCCCATTTTTATTGTAATATCTTGCATAAATATACTGCCTAGGTAGGATTATAGGCATAGGTAAACAAATGATTCCAGAATAACATGAAAAATAAAAGGAAAGCCTTACATTATTTGATGTTTGTTGGGACAAATATATAATATTATGCTATTATTTGATGGAAGAGTTGAGGTGGGTCAACTTGGATATTGGCCTGGAAATTATCGTTTTTCTGATCCAAAGAGTTTTTAAAAATAAAACCTAATATATTCTGCAGACTTGTAACAATCCTGTTCAAAAAAATAAAATGCTTTCACACAATATTAGTACTTACATGCATAAAGAAAAACATCAAAAACAACTTTGTGTGACTTAGGGCAGTTTTAGATTTTTTTAAAAGCTTCATTCTAATTTTGGCAATTCATCATACTTTGTTTATTTTTTGGAAAAAGCTAGAACTCAAAAATGCTTCAAATAAAAATGCCATATCAAAAACTAGAGGAATCAAGGCAAGATTTAAAGCTCAGATTTCAAAGAAAGTAAGAAGACTATAGAAATCTGAAACAATGCATAATTTATGAAAAATGTTGGCATATTTGAAATGTTCTTGAATATTAATTGGATATCCAGATAGAAGTTCATACTATAAATTCTAGTATGAACCTATGGAAAACTTTTTACATTTGTATAATAGTTCATAAGTACCTGTACAAAGAAAAAGCTGTCAGTTGGGATTTTCTAATGTAAAGTATGTGCTTCTATTTGAAAGACTGAACTCAAAAGTTACAAGTACTTGATAAGTGTAATTTGTGAATTACTAATACCATTGTAGTATTGAAAAAAAAAAAAAGAAAGGCTGTATCTCGATGATAGCAAAATTTTGTTGATATGAAACAACTATCAAATTCCACAAATTTCATGTCTGATTAATGATGTCTACAACATGAATGTACCAATTATATTGCACCACAAAATCTGTGGACCAAAAGTAAACTCTCTTAGAAGGCTAATTCAGTCTTTAAATCTCTGTGTGCTCACTAAGTATTTGGGGATAGAGTTACACCACAGCTTGTTGGCGTATCAAGTTTAAATCTACAGGTAAGCAGTTGTTACCTATCCAAGTTATGAAAATAACAGACGGTAGCCAGAAAGTTCCACAGGGAAAATAAGAATATTTATGTTTGGAAATATTTATTTCCAGAATTTTTGGAATATTTATTTATTCTAAAAATAAATATTCTTATTTATAAGAATATAAATAAGGGAAGGTATCTGAAAATGTGACTTGTGCAATGATCAACCATTTATCTTTTGAGAATTATGTAAAGTTATTGGTCTATTGTCATTTAAGGAGTATATGTTGAGAAATGGTTCAATGAAAGTGATTGGCAGAAAACGAGACTATTTAGGCAGTTATGTGGGCTCAAAATTGTGTTGTCTAAGACAGACAAATTGTGAATTATGCTTAATAGTTATTGTTATTTTCCTTTATGATGATAAAGGCATCTCTGTTACTGCAGAGTTAATTTTTTCATTCATTCATATTAAGTCAAGGTAAGTCAAATTTCTTCTGAAATAAGAAGTCTGAATGTAAAGACTAAGATCAAATATTGATCCCCTACATCATCGTAGACATGCACCACATTGTTTGGGACGCTTGTTATGTTACTTTTCTGAGGGTTCCAATGACAAAATGCCAGAAGCTAGTGGCTTAAGACAACACAAATTTAATATCTCATGGTACTGGATGCTAGAAGCCTGAAATCAAGTGTTGGCAGGGTCATGCTCTTTCTAAAGTTTCTAGGGGAGAATCCTTCTTTCACTCTTCTCACTTCCAATGGTTGCTGGCAACCCATGGTGTTCTTTGGCTGATAGATATATTGCTTCCATCTCTGCGTTTATCTTCACATAGCCTTCTCTCTGTCTCTGGATCCAGAGAGTCCTCTCCTGATAAGGACCCTCGTCATTAAATTAGGACCCTCTCTAATCCAGTATGACCTTATTTTAACTTCATTACATCCACAAAGACCGTATTTCCAGGGTCTTGAGGTCCCAGGATTTAGGATTTCAATATCTCTTTCTGGGAAACACAATTCAACTCATAACAGTAGCCTACTCCTACGTAGACCAGCAAAATCATTAATTCATTTACAAATATTTACTGAGAGAAATAATTCTATTATATCAGGCACTGTGATGAACAAACTAGACCAAGTGTTTTTTTCTGAGGAACTTACGGTCTGGATTCAAACAATATTTTATAGGTATTTATAATTTAAAATACTTATATGCAGTTTATAACTTAACAAAACCTTTTTAATCTACATTCCCATGATAAATCTTCAAAACAGTCCCACACATATACTAAGTAAATGTTAGTAGCTACTTTTTTTTTTTTTGCATGAGAAACTGAAACATCAAGAGATAGCACTTGTCCAAAACTAGCCATCTGGTAAAAGCAAAGCTGGAACGACACTGAGGTCAAAATATCCCAGCGTACAAAAGGCTGGATGATATCCACTTGTTAATGATGAGGAACATTACTAAATATTAGGGTATTTTATAATTCATCATGTAGAACTGTGATTAAAAATAAAAGACACAATTCACAAAGCAAAATTTACTTTGATATGTATATTTTATTTCTAGTTATCAGTGATGCTCCAGCAAAAATTCTATGATGTATTTTCCTAAAAACCGTAACACCTTGAGTGGCAGGAAGCTGTTGTAGATACTCACTGGGGAATAAAGTGAAGCTAGATTTAGTGTGGATTCATAGAACCATAGTTGGTTACATTAGAATTTCAGCGTTAAAAATGTGGAAAGCAGAGAAAATGCTAAGGGCAGCCAGAGAGAAAGGTCAGGTTTCCCTCTTTCTTCTTTATTGGTCTCTCTTTTCCTCTTCACTCCTCTGTTTCTGTCTTAGTCTCTGTCTTTCTTGCTCCTTTAGGTACATTTTTCCATTTGTTTTCTTTGCTCCCCTCTCTCTCCCTCCCTCCTTTTTGCCTGGATGTCCTCTCCCTGAGTCTCTCTGTATCTTTCTTTATCTCTCTGCTTCTGCAGGGCTGACTTCCCTCTCTGCCTCTTTGTCTCCATTTCCCTCTGTTTCTCTCCCACCCTCTCACACCATCCCTCTGTTCTTCTGTGTGTGTCTCCCCCTCTGCACCTGTGTCTTTGCCTCTCTCACCACCTCCCACCTGCTCCCATCCCTTCACTTCATTCAGCGTGTCCCAGGAAGATGCTGCAAGCCCATTCATCCTGGTTGCAGCCAGGACTCTTAGGAAGCCCCACTGATGGGGCTCAGTGGGTGACTTCTCTCCCCACTGCATCATCAGGATTGTTCTAGTGTGGTCCTGTCTCTTCACTGTCTGTCCTCCAGCCTCTTCTTGTCCCTTGTCCTCCAAGCCCTGTGCCCTGTGAATGCAGCTTCTCCAGATCGAGCCACCTGTCTCATTGACTCCTGGCTTCCTGATGCAGGTCCAAAGGGACTCAAACTATGAGAGGCAAGGCAGGCGAAGAGACCTGTTGTCCTCATTCTTCCTTGCCAGTCCTAAGTTGGCAGCAGGACTGCGTCTACTGGAGCCCATGTCCCTGGCGGATGGTCTTCTCTGGCGGCCAGGCCTCTCTGTGGGTTCCAGTCCAGGCCTGAGGGTGCTAGCAGCTCCCTGCTGATGCTAACACTGAGGTGCACCATCTCTGTGAGTCCTCCTCATCTTCCCTTTTACTGCTATTTCTTTCAACCCATGCTCCTGCAATGACCCCTCTTGGGTTCTTTCCTGCTGCATCCCACGTGTTTCCTGCTTTGACATTGATGGATGCCAATATCCTGCTTCTGCCGAGCCCCAGCGCCATGCTCTCCCCCTCTATTCTCCTCTGCCCGCTCTCCAAACCTCTGCTTACACCTGCCTTTCTGCACTGGGCCCGGATCTTCTCCCCAGCCAGACTGGAGCACCACCGGAGCAGAGACCACGCCGCGATCTCCCACTCCTCTATCTCCCACGCCTCCAGCCTCCTGCAGTCAGCTCTCCGGGATTGTTAAAATATAAATTAACAAGTCAAGGCAGTGGGGGAGAGAGATCATGGCCTGCGTGCCAGCGAGGCGGGTGTGTCTGCAGCGCTGCCTGGGGTGCTTCAGAGGCATCCAACCTGCGCCCGTCGCCTCCCCTGGCAGGCCTTCCCATCAGAGCTCTTGCAACCCCGCGGCGGGGGGTCCTCGACAATGGGGCGCTGCCATGCTCTGGCCCCCGCCGATTCCACGGCACCTCTTTGCAGTCCCCCAGCTCACGGATGGAGGGTTCCCCCGCTCCTGGCTCCTGTTCAAGCTGCCTGGTGAACTAAATTGATTTTTTATCGTTGCTCTGGAGTGAGCTTAATGAATCTGTTAGTGACGGCTGCCTGCCCCAAACGCCTCTTGGTGCCCGCGCCACCAGAACGGCTCTTCCTGAGGAGGAGGAGGAGGAGAAGGAGGCATTATTTAAGGCTCAGCCTGTGCTCCTGAGAGCAGCTGGGCATCCGCTGGGCCATGCCTTGCTCTTCCTGGGAAGTTTCTCTTGCTGGGGAGGGACCGTAATATGGGACAGAAAATGGAAAGGCGGTGCTGGAAAAAGAACGAAGGAAATCCCAGCTACTCGGGAGGCTGAGACAGGAGAATCGCTTGAACCCAGGAGGCAGAGGTTGCAGTGAGCCGAGATCGTGCCATTGCCCTCTAGCCCGGGCAACAAGAGTGAAATTACATCTTAAAAATAAATAAATAAATAAATTTTTAAAAAGAACGAAGGAGGTTTATCTTAGTGTGTGTGTTTCTAGAGTCCAACAATCCATCTGTTCGTCCCTCCATCTCTCCATCTATTCCTCCATCAATCCGCCCATCTCTCCATCCATTCATCTACCCACGCATGCACACCACCAAACTTTTGGTCATCCGCTCATCCATCTGTCTGTCCACACATCTGTCAGTGCATCCCATCTTCCAAGCATGCATGTAAGTATCTATCCATCCGTGCATCCGTGTCACTATTGTTTCATTAATCTATTCATTTTATCACATACAAAACTTATTCTGAAATCCAGCATCCTTACTCTGCCCTATGGGCCCCACATAGCTGCCCTCCACCTTTCTCTCATTATTCTTCCACCTCACTCCACTCCAATCACCTTGACATTGCTGCTGCTCTGACATACCTCAGGCCCTTTGCACCTGCCGTCTCCTCTACCAGAAGCACTCTTTCTCCTGCAGCCCCAACACTTGCTTCCTTCTGTTGCTAGGTCTCTGTTCTTACGTAAATTAGCCACTCCCCTGTCACTCTTTATCCTTTCCCCCACCTTTTAACTTTTTCAGAGAGCTCCCTGCACTCTGACTTTATAGCGCACATTTATTTATCATGTAGTCTATTGTCTTCTGCTAGAATTAAGTTCCATGATGATAAGAGCTGTGCCAGTTTCATTTGCTGCCACATCTCTAGGCCCTAGGACTGTGCCTGGCATGGAATTCACACTCAGTGAGGTTGATTTATTGAATGGATTATTTAATTAGCTAATAACATGCTCTGTCACGTCTGTCACCTAGTACAAGGCACAGTCCTTCCCAACACAGGATGCCAGGACCCTGGAACTGCAGGTTAGGTGGGGGCCGTGGGGACTAAGAGTTGAACTGAACAGCCACACAGGTGTTTATAAAATTCCTCTGGGCTAAGAGCCTTGAAGAAGGCTCCACGGGTCTGGAAACATATTGAAGTTGTTAGTTGTGTTTTTGTGGCTTGCATCCAAGGTATCCTGTCTGGCCTCATCAACCGCACAGATGCCAGCTGAAGCTAGACCAGGTTTCTCAATTCTTTGCTGCCCCTGTCAAGGCTTCCAGCCCTGCTCCTAGTGCCTCTCTATGCCCATGACTTCCTTTGGCATGGAGAGAGGAGACAGAGGAGGCAGGCAATCCTTGCGTCTCTGAGTTGGGCCTGGGCCTGGTTCATAGCATAAATATGTTGATTCTCCTACCTTTTCCTATTCTTCAATTTGGGACCCAGGCCTGAGGTCCTTCTCCGCCCAGAGGAGAAGGTACAGACATAAGCCAGGGGACCTTCATTTGTTTTGTTAAGTGTCTGACTGCATGAAAATATGGCCCCAGATGCTCTCAAGGGGAAAAGGAAACAGCACAGTTTGGGGGCAACAGGGATGCAGATGGAGCACCTGGGGACCAAAAGACGGTTGAGGGATGGATGGTGGGTAAGGCACCTCAGTGTACTGGGGAGGTGACCAGACCTTGGAAGGAACAATTGTGAGTGAGCCCAGGGAGGGGTAATCCTGGCTACAGGCGTTCCCCAAGACCGTCTTCCCCAAGTTCATGATGCTCGCAGCTTGAATATAGCCAATCGTGGGTGCTGCAGATGACATATCCCTAAATAGTCACAGCAATATTTCTAATCCTACCTTATTCGAAGGCAGTACCATATTCCATCAAGAGGTGGAATCCTTTCCCCCCGTCTTGAACTTGGGAGGGCTTGTAGACTGCTCTGACAAATTTACATTAATAGTGATAGTACGTGACTTCTGAGGCTAGGTTGTAAAGATGGAGCTTCCACCTGGCCTTCCTTCCCTTGGGATGTTCAGTCTTGAAACCAGCTACCATGTTGTGAGGAAGCCCAAGCTCCATAAAGAAGCCACATGTAGGTGTATGTGCTGGGCTCTAGTCTCAGATAAAGCCTTAGCTTATAAACCACTCCAACTGTCAAATATGTCAGCGTATGAGATTTCAGAGATTCCAGCTTTCAGACTTCAAGAATTCCAGTTGAAATCCTAGAGAACACAAAGCAAGAACAAACCATCCCTACTGTGGCCTGTCTGAACTCCTAACCCACAGCCTCCGTGAGCATAATAAATAAGTTGTGGTTGCTTTACACCACTGAATTTTGGAGTAAGTTTTTTTACACAGGCAGAGTAATTGGGACAACAGCTATGTATAATACAGTACTCAGTGCTAGGCACGGTCCTAAGCATTTTACAAATATTCATTGATTTAATCTTCAAAACGTATGTTAGAAGGCCTATTAATATCTCAATTTAATGGATGAGGAACTGAGGCACAGAGAGGAGTAACCTGTCCAAGTGGAATTTGCACCCAGCAAGTCTGGCTACAGAACCCACACTGTTCACAACTGGGAAGTGCAGCCTGGGGCAATTTGCATCCTGATGGTAGTAGTAGGACCATAAAGTTGGTCATCAGTGTCCCGGCTTCACATTTTCAGATACACGACTTTGAGGTCTTGCTATTGCTTGTGATCAAAACTAGAGGTCTTTCTAATGCTACAGGCTGAGACTTCACCGTCTAATTTAAGTTGATAAATTGATAGGTAGATGGATGGATAGATAGATAGTGAGGTGATAACTAGATAGATAGATAGATTTGAATAGATGACCATATAGGTAGACAGGGAGGAAGATAGTTAGATTTGGACGGACAGATGGATGGATGGATGGATGGATAATAAATAGAAGAGTAGATAGATTGGATGGATGGATGGATGGATGGATGGATGGATGGATGAATGGACAGATAGTAGGTAGATAGATAAGCAGATAAATACATTGTTGTTGGTGTTTCTTTTCTACCTCAGAGTTACGGCCGAATGGTAAACATCTGTGATGTATGCAGGATCTAAGAAAGACAATTTAGAAATCGAGTCCCAGCTCCATTTTTCACTGACTCTCTCAAAACATCAGTTTCCTCATCTGTAAAATGGGCATGCCTCTAACCATCTCAGGGAATGTGACAAAGATTCACTTGCAGAGCAGTTAGCATGGTGCCGGCACCTTGCCAACATCTGGTTCATCCTTACCCCGTCCTCCTGTCCATGCCCTTAGCTTGTCCTTTCTCAGGCCACCACTCCCTGCCCCCAGCTGGTCTGTGCTCCCAGGAGCTGTCTCAGGCAGCAGGGATCCTCCATCACCCGCTGCCTGAGAGCCAGGGGTCACAGAAGTGCATCTCTCTCTCCTGTGTGATGCCACGTTCGCTGGCAGCCCCCTGGTACCCAGCACAGCTGCCAGGCCGGCACGCCTCCTTCCTCACAGCTGCTGGGATGCGACCTTGTCTATCAGGAGGACCCGGGAAGTCTGCTGAGTATGCTCCCAGCTTGGTAGGTGACATAAATATTTTCCAACGAGCAGGCAACAGTCTGATTGGTGCCTTCCCCAGAGTACCAAGCTCCAGGCTTGGGGCTGCAAAGGCAGAAAGAAAGAAAAAAAAATTTCTTTTGCCCATGAAGTCTGGCTCCTTCCTCCTGTGAAGAGTTTAACTCTTCCCGTCCCCGATCTCCTTGTTTACTCCGCGTTCCCATTCAAACTGCCGACATTCAGCAGGATATTGGCAAGTGCCTATGGTGACGAGGACAGCTCTGGCTCCTGCCCTCCCGGAACACACAGAATACCCACAGCAGCTTCTCAGACTTGACACATGTTAGAATGACCCAAGGGGATAATAACATAGTGGTTAGAATTTAAAATGTATTTTTGAAAGAGTCCATATCTCTTAGAGATGCATACAGCAATATCCAGGGATGAAATGACACAGTTTTTAGATTTGCTCCAAAAGAAGACAAGAGGCAGTCCGTTGAGGGAGAAGTGATGTAGATAGAACAAGATGGGCCAGGAGTAGACAGCTATGGGAATTGTTCATGCAGCTCAAAATTGAGTGGGCATCAAAAGCTCCTGGAGTGCTTGTGAAATGCAGATTCCTGGAACCTACCCCAGATATTCACATCCAATAGGTCTGGCGCTGGGGGCAGATGCTGCAGGTCTAATGATGCCAGGGGATTCTGCTGTTGCTGCTACTAGACTACCCGCGGCTTTACAATGTCCTTTCTACTTTCATGTATTGTTTGAGAATGTCCATGGTAAAAAAACAAAATTGTTTTAAAAATGTAAAGAATCCATTTTCAAGAGATGCTGAGGCAGGAGGCCTGGTGTGGAGCTTGGGAATCTGCATTTCAGTCGGCTCCCTGGAGCTTCTGATATAGATGTTCCGTGGTGCACCCTTTCAGAAATGCAGGGCTAGGGCAAGTGGACAATCCTCTTACCATGTGATACACACCATCCCGAGGGCAGCCCCAGAAGGCTTCTTGGAGGAGGTGAGTCCTAAACCGAAGCTCCACGGAAGAGCTGGAGTTAGTTAGGTGATGATGAGGAAGGGGCGGATGCAGAGGGACTAGCACATGCTAAGGCCCAGAGGCAAGAGTCAGCAGAATATCTTTTGAAAATGGAAAGAGGCAAGAGTCAGCAGAGTCATCTTTTGAAAATGGAAAGAATGAGGCAGCTCAAGGGAGTGGGGGTAGGAAGGGGAAGGTTCCCAGAGATGGGGCTGGAGAGGTCAGCAGGACCGTGTGGACCGTACCAAGGAGTTTTGACTTCATCCCAGGGACAGTGAGAATCATGGAGGGTGTTAGGAACGTAATGCGATCATATGCGTGATTTGAAATAATATTTCTGGCTGTGACGTTGATCATAGATGGGAAGGAGTAGAAGCTGGGAGACCTAATGAGGAGGCTTCAGCAGCATCTTGGCTTGAGATGGGTGGGAGAGAGGTGTACAGATCCAAGGGCTCTCTAGGATGGAGCATGAAGAGTACTTGGAGGCTAGATCCTCAAAGGATTTAAAGGTGTGTGTGTAAATGGCCCAATCACAGACTGTTATAACAGGGAGAAGGAAGGCAGGGTAATCTGGGGAAAATGACTGCAGAGTCTGAAGTGCGTTTCCTGTATTCATCATTTAAAACCCTCCCACCCTAACCTTGGCCTCACACAAGGTCTAAGGTAGCTCTAGAGTAAGACATTGGCTCTAAAATTTCAACAACTCAGCTTAGTCTTCATCATTTTCATCTGTGTGACCAATAAGAGTCTTGCAACCTCCCAGGACTTCAGGCTTCCTGGCTATAAAATGGGAAGCCACGACTCAAGGCTGACTAAGGCTCAGAACTAGGGGAGCTCATGTATGTGCTCAGAACACATGTCTGCACCCCACAAGCTCCTACCTGGATTCAGAATCCACCTTCAGCATCACCTGCTCCTGCTAGCTCAGATGGGAACAACACTGCCCTTGAAATCCTTTTCAATGTTAGGCATGTCTCTTTTGTGACACTAACAACCCTAAAATGTTTGGTTTGGTTTGGTTTGGTTTGGTTTGGTTTGGTTTGGTTTCATGTCTGTCTTTCCTGCTAGATCCTGAGCTTCTGAGTATCTGCGGTGAGTGGCCTAAAACTTGACTCATGATAATGCTCTACAAATTCATTCATTCCAGAATTATTCAGCTGAGCCTCTACTATGTACCAGATGCTGGGAAATACAGAGGTGAAAAATGATGAATGAATGAATAAATGAATGTAAATTTTGAAGCTCTAGGAAATGGAATGGGGGGCTTTCTATTTGGCAGCCAATGGGATAAGCATTTTTTTAAATGGATTATCTCATCTGATCCTTGAAACTCTCAGAAGTAGAGTGTCTGGTTTCCAATTTTCAGATGAGAAAAACAGACTTTAAGAGACTGGGCAGGACAAACTGTCTCAGCTGGGGAGCACTGCTAGGGAGGTGAGCCCAGGGAGTCCACATTCAGAGCCCATACTCTTAACCTCTTCACCCACTGCCTCCTTAGGCAACACTTTCCTGGAAACCAACACAGTAAACAGAGCCTGGAGAGTTATGTAATTCTCCCCAGCCCATCAACAGAAGCAAATCAAATCCTCGGGTGAGATAGGAGTGTTCTTGCTTTGAAAGTGGAAAATAGTTGCGTAATTTTTATAGTTCTATTTCTTGAGCAGATACCCACTGTGGTGTTGGTGTTTTCTCTTTTTTGTTTTTTGTTTTATGGTTTTCTTCCTTTGAGACAGGGTCTTGCTCTGTTTCCCAGTCTGGAGTGCAACGGTGCAATCATAGCTTACTTTGGTCTCAAACTTTTGGGCTCAAACAATCTCTCTGCCTCAGCCCATGAGTAACTGGGACTACAGGTGAGCTCTACCACACCTGGCTAGGTTTTCTATCTTCTGTAGAGATAGAAGAGCCCAGGCTGGTCTCAAACTCCTGGGCTCAAACAATCTGCCCGCCTTGGTCTCCCAAAGAGCTGGGATTAGAGGCGCGAGTCACCTTGCCCAACCCCATTGCGTTTTGATCACGGTGGGAAGCAATACGCTTGTGTTAACTTCCTAAGGGTAGACAGGGCAGTTCCCATTTAACGTATGAAATATGCAGCTCAGTGAGGTAGAAAGAGAGCCTTGCTTAATGTCACACAGCAGAGATTTTAGGGGCCAGGGGAGTCTTCCTGGCACCCAGGCCCAGCCTGCTGCCCCCTCCATCCACCAGGGTGCTCCAATGCCCCTCACCCTGGGGACATAAGACACATAATAAATAACGTGGTCAGGTCAGAACACAGGAGCTATCTGATCATGGTGACTTCTGCATCCAATTTGAGTTAACTTCAAGGGCAAAACATAAAGTAAACAGATACAGACAGAATGCAGCAGACGTACATAATGGGAAAATCCTAGAGCTCTGGAGGGCCTAACTGCTATAAGGTAGTCTCAGAATCCCCTGCAGAAGGAAGGCCAGCATATCCTTCGTCTTCTGGGCTCCAATGGTGCTGGGCCCACCCCAGCCTCTGAGATGATCAAGGTGGAGTCTGGGCTGCAGCTCCCACAGAGGAGCCCTGGCTATGCTGTGATAGCTGAAGGGTCCAGCCCGGCTAATCCTCCAGGCTGGCGCAGGTGGAGTGGGTGCACTAGATGTCACGTTGCAAATCTTCCCCTAGGAATATTGGGCTTTGAGGGTGAGGGGGAAGTAAGGAAGGAGGTCAACATGGATTCTCACTTTATTCAACAAAATAAATTCCAGATGGATTTTGGAAACTCAGTCAAATGTAACATGTAATAAAAAATTTGCAGACAAAAATGGGGAGTTAACGACACCAGGGAGAGGAAGGCATTTCTTAAAAAGAAAAACAAAGAAATGAATCACAAAGAAGGGGAAAATTGGATAGAATTGTATACCTGAAATTAAACTGGGGGAAAAAAAATTGGTGTGACTAAAGTCATCATAAATGAAATTAAAATCCAACTGGTGAACTGATGAAAAATATTTGCAATGCTTATGATAAACAAATGCTTCATGCCCTCAATATTTTTTTTTTACAAAGCTCTTGCATATCTAACAGAAAATGTTAAAACCCTAAGAGAAAAAGAGTCAAAAGAAATGGACAGCTCCCAGAAGGAGAAATGCAAATTACTGAATGAACACATAAAAAAAAAAAAACTCACAGAGCCAATTTCACTAGGAGCAAATGGTGGGTTTGGAACACATTTTTAATGAGTTTATTTCATGTTGGCAAGGGGAAGACAATATACAGCCCTTGACCATGGCTGGAGGAAGAGTCACTTTTCTGGAAGGCATCCGGTTGCCCATCAAGTACTTTAGAAACTCATGGTTTCTGACCCAGTGATCCCATGTCCAGGAACTCGTCCTCAGAGAAGATCATAGATACAGGGATTGCAATCATCTTACATATTCACAGGCTGTTACGGATGGTACATAAGATGGAATTCTGTACGGCCATTTAGAAAAGTTGTGAAAGACTAATGATTAAGATGTAATATGGTGAAAATGTACAGAAACCCGTATTTTTTAAGTGACTTTGATATGTGTGTGAGCATGTGTCTGCATGGGGACTATGTCAATTCAGAAATATTAGCAGAAGGATATTCGCCATAAAATTAACAGTGTGTTGGGGAATTGGGGACCATGTTTCATTTTCTTCCATTTTTGTGTATTTTTACATTTTGTATTATAAACATGTTTTTATAATACGAGAAAAATTCCAGTCAATTTGGTAAAATTAGAAAACCCTCCCTCAATGTGGGGGCATTTGGGTTGGCAGGTGCCTCAGAAGGTGTGTATCGGTAAGCCAACATTTCCCAGCCTCTGCAATCTCCGTGACTTTGGACACTCTGGGGCAAATAATTCTCTGATCTGGGGGTTGTAGGATGTTCCGTAGCACCCCTGGGCAGTAGAGCCATCAGACACCAGTAGCATACCCACCCCCAAATATCAAATAACCAAAAATATCTGAAGAAGTTGCCAAAATGTCTCCTGATGGGGTAGGAAGAGCAAAAATCACCCCCAGTTGAGCACCACTGCAGCCAGGAAGAAGGAAGAAGCACTTTTCCTCAGTTCTCTCTGGTGGTGGGGGCGTTCATCTGTCCATATTTTGTTCACTTATTCATTCGGCAGACATTTTCAGATCCTTGTTCTGGGAGCTGGGAGAGCCGAGTTCTAGTTCCATGTCAGACTCTCACTGTGTGGCCCATAGAAGTAATCTAAAGCTCACCTATTTACTTGCCAAAGACTCACTGAATCTTTCCTTGGTCCCTGGCCCTGTGATGGGTTGTACGTCAAGGGGCCGTGACCTCAGGCTCTGCCCTCGAAGAGGTCACAGCCCAGCAGAGGCGGCCCCTACACAAACTGGTATGTTTAGATTTAGTGAGGTGGGTGTTCACAGAGGGGTGTTAGAGGGAGATGGATGGCTGAATGAAAAAGGTAGCCACTAACCGACGAGGGTAACACAGATAGCAATGAGTTTTAGTATAGCCTTTTGCCTGTGCACCACACTTTACAGTTTACAAAGTGGATCATCAGACAAGAGATGGTATATTCAGTCAGATAACTGAGGAGAGTTTAAGCATGGGATACTAATGACAGCGTTGAAGGAAGACAGAAAGAGCAACAGAGATGATGCAGCACCCTTGCAGGGAGCAATAGCAGGGAGCCCTTCCATCCATCCCTAGGCTGAAGGGGGCTGGAGGAGGTGAGTGATGCTGGACCCTAGAGACAGCTGTGACTGCCTTTGTGAGAGACATTGGGTAGAGCAACCTAGCCACAGCTGACCCAGAGCCGGGCAGGAAGGGAACAGAGGGGAGAAATATCCCAACCTCACTCTTCCCACCCTCCCATTTCCTGACATCACCTCCCGTTGGCTGAGCCATACTGGCAGCCAAAGAGCAAGGGATGCCACTGAAATGACCCACCATCAGCTGCCTGAGTCAAATGGCAGCAGGGTGGGGCAGAAGAAAGAGGATTGAGAGGGGCACACAGAAGATGTCCAACACAGAAAGCAGCATCCCTCATCTTCTCATTTCATGCCTACAACAGTCTAGTGAGGTAGATTTTATTATCCACCTTTTTATTATTTATTTATTTATTATTTTTGAGATACAGTCTCACTGTGTCACCCAGGCTGGAGTGGAATGGTATGATCTCAGCTCACTGCAACCTCTGACTCCTAGGTTCAAACGATTCTCCTCCCTCAGCCTCCCAAGTAGCTGGAACTACAGGCGTCTGCCACCATGCCTGGCTAATTTTTTTGTATTTTTAGTAGAGATGGGGTTTCGCTATGTTGGCCAGGCTGGTCTTGAACTCTTGATCTGCCTGCCTCAGCCTCCCAAAGTGCTAGGATTACAGGCATGAGCCATCACGCCCTGCCTATCTACCTTTTTAAAAGAGGAAGCTGAGGTTCAGGGAGGTATGGTGATTTTCCCAACGTCACACAGAAAAGTTAGAGATGGAGCTGGGATTGAAACCATAGTTTGCTTGAGCCTCTAAGCACCAGGCTTTGTAGTTAGGAGGACCTGGTTTGAAATTCCGGGCCTCACACTCAGTGGCTTTCAGCCTTGGGCAATACCTGTGTGTCTTTAAATGTGCTTGTCTGTAAAATGGAATTAGCGATTCCTTCTCCAATGGGACTATTGAGGGCTGGATCAGGTGTGTAAAATGTGGGAGCCTTGCTGGGTGGTGAGAAAGCTGACTCAGGCAGGCCACCCCCCGTCTGTTCCCCACCAGGCAGTTATTAACCAGAACATCAGATTCTGCATTATGCATGGGGCAATTTGTCTGCCTCCTCCTCCACCTGCAGAATCGATCTTCATGCTCAGCTGCCTCATTGAGATTCAGGTCTGCAGCTCTGGGACTCCATCCCGGCGTCTGGTCAATAGCTTATATTTTTAATTTGTCAATAATCAGTCCGGACCTTGGCCAGAGCCCTGCGGAGGGCTCAGCAAGATTGCTCTGCCAGGGAGGGGGAGGCAGTGCCGTGCATGAAGGGGAAAGGACTCTGAGTCAGGCTGGCAAGCCCAGATGAGGATGAGGTACACGCGGGTACCCGCGGCAGCCTGCCTGGCAGGCCATGTCTCAGGTGTCAGGAGACCTAGGGAGTCATGGATACATACATGAGCCTGAAGTCAACAGAACCTGAGTTCCAATCTCAGCTCTGCCACTTTAAGGGTAAGTGTCATTGGCTGGGCATGGTGGCGCACACCTGTAATCCCAGCATTTTGAGAGACTGAGACTGGAAGATCTCTTGAAGACAGGAGCTTAAAACCAGTCTAAGCAACATAGCAAGATCCCCATCTCTACACAAAATAAAAATCAAAAAAGAGACCAGGCATGGTGACACACACCTGTAATCCCAGCTACTTGGAGACTGAGGTGGGAAGAGCTTGAACCCAGGAGTTTGAGGCTGCAGTGGGCTATGATTCCACCACTGCACTCCAGCCTGGCAGGCAGAGTAAGACCCTGTCTCTCAGAAATAATACTAACAATAATAGGTGGACTTGCCCAACAGACTAAACCACTCAGAGTCCCCATTTCCCTATTTGTCCAGTAGTTGCTATAGTAATCACACATAATTCACAGGGCTGTAGAACAATCAAGTGAGTTAACTAATACATGTGACATGCCCTGAATGGTGCCTGGCATGCAGTGAGCACATTACTATATACATCACGTTTTATTGGGATTGTTTTTAGGAAGTTACACAAGAGAGAAATTGCTAAGTAGACAGTGATTATCAGCATAGTTACAAATTCCCAATGCAGATGGGAAACCTGACAGTCACAGTGGGGAAGTGATTGCCCCCATTTTACAGAAGAAGAAACTGAGGCTCAGAGAAGTGAACTCACTTGCCCAAGGTCACACATCTGGGGTGCAGTGGAGCTGGCACTGAAAGCCCACGGAGTCTAACTCCAGCCTCTATGCTTCTAGTCACCACGTGAATAAAGATTCTACATTATAAATGTCAAAAACAAACCTTCCTGTCTTCATTCTTGGTGTATTTCGGGGAATAAGTGCATTTCCTTCTTTTCTTCCTGACAAGCAGGCACCAAGTGCCACACGAGGGCAGGGGAGGTGAGGAGAAGAGCAAGAAAATCTGCTTCTCCCCCTGGGTTCTTACCTGTCCGTTACTGAAAAAAAACCTCAGCTCTTACCTGTCCTGGACTTCTCCCTAAGGAAAAAGCCCAGGGGAGGCCATGAGAGCTGAAACAGAGGAGCTTAAAGAAGGTGATATTGCCCAAGGAGGAAGCAGAGTCCTGCGTATGGTGAACAGACAACCTACAAAAGGGGAGACCATTTTTGCAAACTATGCATCTGACAAAGGTCTAATATCCAGCATCTATAAGGAACAGATTTACAAGAAGAAAAAAAACACAAACAACCGCATTAAAAAATTTGGTGAAAGAGATGTGCAGACATGTTCTTTTGTTGTTTTCAAAAGAAGAGGTGAATGCGACCAAGAAGCATATGAAAAGAAAGCTCAACATCACTGATCATTAAAGAAATATGAATCAAAACCACAAGGAGATACCGTCTCACACCAGTCAGAGTGGCTATTGCTAAAAAGTCAAAAAAATAAGATGCTGGCAAGGATGTGGAGAAAAAGGAATGCTTATACACTGTTGGTGGGAGTGTAAATTGGTTCAGCCGTTGTGGAAAGCAGTGTGGAAATTTCTCAAAGAGCAAAAACATAAATACCATTTGACCAAGCAATCTCATTACTGGGTAGATACCATATCTTTACGATAGGTATATCATAAGGACATATACCTGCACGTGTTCATTGCAGCACTATTTACAATAGCAAAGTCATGACATCAACCTAAATGCCCATCAATGGTAGACTGGATAAAGAAAATGTGGTACGTACACATCATGGAATACTATGCAGGTGTGAAAAAGAACAAGATCGTGTCCTTTGCAGGAACATGGATGGAGCTGGAGGCCATTATCCTTAGCAAAGTAACACAGGAAGAGAAAACCAAACATCACATGTTCTCACTTATAAACAGGAGCTAAGTGATGAGAACACATGGACACACACAGGGACAACACACACTGGCACCTACCAAAGGGTGGAGGTTTGGCCGAGGGAGAAGGTCAGGAAAAATAACTAATGGGTACTAGGCTTATTACCTGGGTCATGGACTAGTCATGCAACAAATGCCCGTGACACAAGTTTACCTGTACACCAAACCTGAACTTAAAATCAAAGTTAAAAATATATATAGTTAGTGTTAAGAGCCAGGATTTGAACACAGGCCATCGAAGGCTAGTCTAGGGTGTTTTGATCTTTTCATGGCTTCTTGCCTTGACCTTGGCCTCTAATATCACATCTGCTTGATTCTGCCATCACTGTCTGTGCCTACCTGTCTCTTCTTGTGGACTTCACTGTCAGCTCCACTGGACAGGGTCAGTCCCTGCCATTCTTCTGCAGCCCTGCCCAGAGAACTCAGTCTGAAGCTGGGCTCCCACCCATGAGAAACAGACATGGTCCAGCAGGGAGCGTTGAACTTTCTAAGTCAAAATCTCCTAGACATGGAGTCCGAGGTGAGTCTATTCAGCCTCAGTTCACTTACCTGCCACCTGAGAGCCACGGTACCTGTAGGGTTTGGTGGATTGGAGGATTCTCTGAGACAACCCATATAAATGCTCCTGACACTATATTGGTTAAAAAGCAGACTCACAAGAAACATGCACCTTCTACAGCTTTTCCTCCTGCAGCCTTTGGGACCCAGGAAGCCTTGGAGATTTTCTCCTGTCTTCACCCTGCCATGCTCTGCTGTCTCCAGAGAAACCACCTCCTGAGTCTACGTCTATTGAAATTTACTTTTCCAACAGAGAACTCCCCAGACATCAGTCGAATCCCCCGTACATAGAATTCGGATGCTGTTAAATGGCCCCAGAGAATCGAGGAGGCTCCTGGGACTCACTGTGAAGTGTGGATCACAGCAGGATGTCAGAAAGCCCCAGAAATCAGTGCTTCTGGAGCCTCAGCAGCCACCTAGTCTGACCCCCTTCCCATTGAACAGAGGGGAAACTGAGGCTTGGGGAGGAAGAGTGGCTTGTTCAAAGACACAGAGCCACCGGTTTGTGCAGAGCTGGGATTCTGTTCTCTGTGCATTGCGGTATTCACCTTGTCCCGAAGATGCTGGGAGCAGCGGGTGGGCAGGAGCAAACCCATCCTCAGGGCTTCAGATGACTCCAAGAGAAACAAGCTCTCTCTCAAGTCTCCTAATGCAATCATCTTCACAGACTTTATTGAATGTTGAGTGAGGAAAGGCGAGTTCTGGTCTATGCTTTGCTCCTGGCTTTCTGGATGAAGCCAGACAAGTCATGTATCATCCCTACATCTTAGATACTCCATCTACCATGGGTCATAACTATTCCCTGAAGTGATAAACACAACAGCTTCATCATCACCAACATCATCATCATCTCCTCCCCCTCCTCCTCCTCCTCCTCCCCCCACTCCTCCTCTTATTCCCCCTCCTCTTCCTTTTCCTTCTTTCTTTTCTTCTTCTCCCTCTCCTCCTCCAACGTCTTCTCCCTCCCCTCCTCAGTTCACGTTTTTTAAGTATTTTTTACCATACTCAAGACACACTTCAAAAACGTTTATAGGAAACTTAGGGGGAAGGTACCATTACCTTATTTTCCAAATGATAAAACATAAGACTGGAAATATTATTTGCTTGCATTGGGTCACCACAAGATCCCTAAAGAAGCAACCAGCATTTGGACCAGAGGGCCATTCAGAGAGCAGAGACAACACCCTTCATTCTGCCCTGATCCTCCTCCGATGTGGAAGAGATTTGCCACTGACAAAACCCTGCAAAACTTGGCAGTGATTCTTTTCACTGATGCCCTTTCTGGTTGTACAATCCAGAGAAGTCATGTTTGAACCTAAGCATGACACATTGGATGGCATCCTGGAGGGCCAGCTCTAATCCTTCCTGCCTCCCCCTCAGCTGGGGCTAAAGACAGCAGGTGGGTTTGCTGAGTGGCACTCAGATATGAAATGGGTCAGAGAACAAATGAGGAAGGAGAATTTAACATGTTTGGATTCCTCTGTGGCTGGAGTGTAGCCACGCGGGAAATGAATTGAGCCTACAGATTTCCCGTGGGGCTGGGGGTGACAGGGAAGCCCTCGGGCAGGGAGGTGGGGGAGCTGCTGCTCAACTTTTATACTAGCCCCGTGTCCCTCCAGGTTTTCTACCTGTTGAAGGTTCTGTCCCACCTGCTGTGTGGCGTGGGCAGGTCACTCCTTCTCTGGGCTCCAATTTCTCTATCAGTGAAGCAAGTACTTTGGGGATAAAAAAGAACAGGGCTAGCTTCCTTGAGTTTCCTGTGGGCAAAGCCTTTATGCTGACTAGTACTTTTTGTACTATCTGTTATTAGAATTACTCAGTGTGTTTCTTAAAAATACCAATGCCAGGCTCTGTCCCACATCAACCGCATAAAAATATCTGAAGATTTGAACCCAGGCATCAAACCTCTTTAAAACTCCACAGATGCATCTAGCTGGTAGTTACTCTAGATTATCTCTGGAGCAAGGTTTCTGGGTGGCAGATGTAAATAGACCCATTTGATTGCTAAGGAACTGAGGCTGAGATAGGAGAATAACCTATCCAAGGTCATAAGGGTGGCAGGATCAACGTGAAGAAGCAGCGTAGGCTCTGTCCAATGTGCTGAAACAGGAGGGAGACAGCTCAGCAGATGTCTCTTGAACTCTGACTGGAGGCAGGTGCACACATGTCCTGACTCCCACCCTCTCACCCACACACTCAGATTATTTCCCCATAAAAGATGTTTTTCTCTTGTTTCCTTTCTACCTTTTCCTCTTGCCATGATTCTATTCCTTTTCCACATCTCTCTTCTTATAGATTCCTCCCTCCCTCCTTCTTTCCTTGCTCCTTCTCTCCCTCCCTCCCCCCTTCCTTCTTTCCTTCTTCATCACTCCCTCTTTCCTTCCTTCCTTCCTCGCTCCCTCCCCCCCTCTCCTTTTTTCCTTCTTTCCTTCCTTCCTCCTTCCTTCTTCCTTCCTCTTTCCTTCCTTCCTTCTTCCTTCTCCTTCCTTCCTTCCTTCCTCACTTCCTCTCTCCCTCTTCCTTTCTCTCTTGGTTCATTTCTCTCTTTATCTCTTCCCACCCCCTGTCTCTGCCTTTCTCCATTTATCTCAGTCTCCATCTATCTCTCACCTCTTTCTATCTCTTCCTCTACCTCTCTCTTTGTCCCCATCTGTCTTCCCAGCTACCCTCTCATAACTCTTGACTGATGTCTCTTCCCCACCCAGCACCTCTGCCTCTGGCTTTCTTGCTGAGGGCAAACACCAGCCTCCAGTCCAAGTTCCCCTTCCCTTTCCTTTCCCAGACCATAGGAGAAGTCCAGTTTCTCCCTATGACTACAGACAGGGATTTAGAACCAGATATGTATCTTCCTTTTAATCTCTCATTGTAGAGAGACCCTAAATCCTCAGAGACTGGGGAAGATGGCTTACATAATTCAGCATGGCAATGGCTCCGCAGCCACACTCCCTACCCCAGATGGGGATACACTCCTTTAATCCAAAAGCTTGATGCTGAGCACCTACTGTGTGCTAGATTCTGGGATCACAGTAGTAATGAAGGTAGCCCTATCTCTTCCTTCATCCTCCCGGTGGATGAAGCAGAAAACAAGACAAGAATATAGGAACTCACTTAGATTCTGTGTTATGAGGATGATAAACAAGGTGTTGGGATAAAGGGTGACTCAGAGTGGGATGAGATTGCTTTAGATCGAAAGATCAAGGAAGACGTCTCTGAGAAGCTTACATTTAAACTAAGACTTGAAGTTGAGAAGGGATCGGCCATGCAAAGGGCCAGTGGAAGAGGATTTCAAGCATAGGGTACAGCAGGTGCAAAGCTCCAGTGGCTGGGAAGAGCTTGATAGAGTCAAATAACAGAACGAAGTCTGGGTAGCTGGAATGGGGAGGGCAAGGGAGAGTGAAGCAGGAGACGAGGATGGGGATAGCAGGGCCAGACCCTGAACACCCTTGAGGGCGGCAGAACAGAGTGTGTCTTTGATCTTTACTGCGGTGGGATTGGAGCTGAGGCATGCCTGTCATCTGATTTGCATGGGCATTTGTTCCTCGGGGTAGTGAGGTAGGGAGAGGTGGACACATGGGCAGAGATCTCTTCATAGATGTGGCTTCGATTTAGAGGTTCAGTAAAAGGTGGGATCCTCCCCCTTCTTATGCTTGCCCCACCCCACCAGGGCTTCAGCAATTCTAACTCATTTAACCCCCTTCACAGAACGCAGAATCTAAGGCTTTGCTTAGGGAATCATGGTATGGCTGTCATCATTATCATCACCATCATCATCATCATCACATCCTCACCATCCTCATCATCATTATTTTGGAGTGGCTGCAATTAACATAGGAATGAAAGCAAGGCATGGACCAAAGTATTCCTAATGGTCTAGTTCAAGATTTTTGTCAGAGAGGACAGAACAAATGAATTAATTCCGCAAGCACTTAAAGAATGCCTACAGTATGAAACACGGGGAAACAGACCCCTGGAGAGGCTAATATGTATAGTCATATCAAGAACCACTAATGTTTATTGGGTCTTTGCTAATTGCTAAGGGCTTTACAAGGATCGTCTTCTTAAATCCCTACAATAATCCTATGAGGCACATACTATGAGTTTTTCTACTTTTCAAATGAGAAAATTGAGGCACAGGGAGTTAAAGCAATCAATTTAGCAAATTAAAATCTTTCTATTACATCCCTAGCCTTGAGACAATTGTTAGCTGTCCTGCTCCATCCTCCAAGTCCCCTAAAATTCTGTGTTAATAGGTTCATGTGTTACCAAAAAACTCAGAGACCAGAGTTTGTCCACGTGGGTTCCAATCCTAGCACCTATCTACGTTTGCGTCTTTATGTGTAAAAAAAAAAAAAAGAAAGAAAGAAAGAAAAAGATAATTGCTCAACAAATGGTGACTAGTGTGGTTGTAACAGTAGTTTAAGAATTCATATTCATGTTAGCAGGGCCTTTTATGGGTAACCTCTTAAACCCAAGGAATGGTCTCATGGTAGAATTTCTGGCACGTCGCCAAGAAGAAGAGCTGGTGCATTTTTGAGTGAAAGACTGCGAGTGGAGGTGAACGCAGGGATAGAAGGTTTCAGCAGGGAGAACCCTCTGACCCAAGATAAGGGTCTGCCTTCTCAGTAGGGAGACTCAAAGAGACACCCTCATCACACCCTAGGACTGCCCATCCTCCTTTTAAAGCCCCCCCCCCCAGTGCTACAAGCTATTTCACTTCTCAAACGCATGACTAATAAGCGCTTCATTGAAGGCAGTATTCAATCGCGCTGCAGAATTAAAGGAGTCGACTGGAGCACCGTATATCACCCCAGCTGCTCGTACAAGCAAGAGATCAATAGTCCAGCAATAGACATTTCATAATTAAAAGAAGAAGAAGAAGAAGAAAGGCAAGGACCTGGCAGATGGTCCTGCATTTTCCTGTGCTTTTCAGTTCCCAGAGCTTTGGGGGATTTGCCAGAACAATAAGTCCTGGTTGGAGCAATCCCAAAAGGCTGGCTGGGAAGGGACTTCAGTAAACTCACGTGGTCCGTCCCCCTGCCTGGAGGCTGGTAGGGGGACAAATGCTGCCATTTTTAGACTCGCTGAAGTTCCTTTTAAGACCTCTCTGATGCCTTTCTGTGTAATCCAAAGCTGTCTGGAATGGACGCCCATTCCTACTCTCTTCCCAGAAGCCAAGCCTTTAAGTTAAGCACCCAGAGTTCCCACTGGGAAAATCCCCACCTCAGGATCTTCTGGTTCAGCGTGGAAGGAATGTGACCTCCATAATCCAGAGGTGGCCACATGGATCCTATCTGGCCAAGAAGAGCATCCCATCCATTCTCACTGACTGGCTTAACAAGGCACACGTGACCCAAGTCAGGCCAATTGGGGCTGATTCTGGGACTTTGGCTGGGGCTGCTCCTCTCCAAGCAGGGGTTACCAGGCTTGGAAGACTGCAGCCTGAAGCTGCTGGGGGCCGTCCTGTGAGGCGTGTGTGTCATCGTGAGGATAAGAACGAGGCCCACGCACCAGGAAACAAAACCCAGATAGAGAGGTGTAAAGAGACTGACCAAGTCCTAAGGAACTTGTTAGAGTCATTCAGTCAGTCGGGAATCCAAGTCAGACTTTATGTATGAGAACCCATACATTTTCCTTTTGCTTAAACTGTATTGAATGAGGTTTCCATTAGGGTTTTTAGGTCCACCCATCTAGCAAATGAGTTAATATAGAGAAAAGTGCTTAAACATTGAAGTTAGATCCAAAGTCCAACTCCTAACTGAGCTGTCTACCAGATGCATGATCTTGGGAAAATTGCCTAAGGTTTTTGAAACTCAGTTTCTTCACCTGTAAAATAGATATGGTGCCGCCCTCAAAGAGTTGCTGTGAGGATGAAACAAGACTGTCTAGTTAAATGGAAACCATCATTCTCAGCAAACTAACACAAGAACAGGAAACAAAACACCGCACGTTCTCACTCATAAGTGGGTGCTGAACAATGAGAACACACGGACACAGGGAGGGGAATGTCACACACTGGGGCCTATTGCGGGGTGGGGGGCTAGGGGAGGAAT
>CAUYLG010077149.1:0-28417 GCA_963573385.1 Cacajao melanocephalus | reverse complement strand
ACCTATCAAACGTAGATTAGGTCTTTTCACATAGTCCCACATTTCTTGGAGGCTTTGTTCATTTCTTTTTACTGTTTTTTCTCTAATCTTGCCTTCTCATTTTATTTCATTGAGTTGATCTTCAATCTCTGATATCCTTTCTTCTGCTTGGTCAATTCGGCTATTGAAACTTGTGTATGCTTTGCAAAGTTCTCGTGTTGTGTTTTTCAGCTCCATCAATTCATTTATATTCCTCTCTAAGCTGTTTATTCTCATTAGCATTTCATCAAACCTTTTTTCAAGGTTTTTAGTTTCTTTGTATTGGGTTAGAACACATTTTTTTAGCTCAGAGAAATTTGCTATTACCCACCTTCTGAAGTCTGTTTCTGTCAATTCATCAGACTCATTTTCCATCAAGCCTTGTTCCCTTGCTGGTGAGGAGCTGTGATCCCTTGGAGAAGGAGAGGCGTTCTGGTTTCGAGTATTTTCTTCCTTTTTGCACTGGTTTCTTCCCATCTTTGTGGACTTATCTACCTGTGGTCTTTGTGGTTGGTGACTTTCAGATGGGGTCTCTGAGTGTATGTCCTTTTAGTTGCTGATGAAGTTATTTCTTTCTGTTTCTTAGTTTTCCTTCTAATAGTCAGGGCCCGCTGCTGTAGGACTGCTGGAGGTTGACTCCAGACCCTGCTTGCCTGGGGCTTACCTGCAGCAGCTACAGAAGAGTAAGGGTTGCTGCCAGGTTCTTCTTCTGTTATCTTTGTCCCAGAAGGATACCTGCCAGATGTCAGCCTGAGCTCTCCTTTATGAGGTGTTTCTTTGGTTATACAGGGTTTGGGGAACTGCTTGAGGAGACAGTCTGTCCCTTATAGGAGCTCAAGTGCTGAGCTGTGAGCTCTGTTGTTCTGTTCTGAGCTGCTGGGCAGGTACGTTTAAGTCTGCTGCAGCAGAACTCATAACTGCCTTTTTCTCCCAGGTGCTCTTTCCCGGGAAGGTAGGACTTTATAAGTTCCTGTCATTCTGCTGCCTTTTATCAGAGATGCCCTGCCCAGTGAGGAGGTAGCCTACTCACAGTCTGCCAGCAGAGGCGTTGCTGAGCTGCTGTGGGCTCTGCCCAGCTTCTGTGCGAACTTCCTTACAGTTTTGTTTATAGGGTTATAGTTAGAACTGCCTCGGTAAAGGCGGACTGCCTCAGTAATGGTGGACTGCCTCAGTAATGGCAGACACCCTTCCCCCCACAGAGCTGGACCATCCTGGGTCCAGCTGTGCTTGCTGTGAAACTCTCAATCCAGAGCGTTTCAGATTGCTGGTCTTTGTGGGGGTGGGACCAGCTGAGCCAGATCACCTGGCTCCCCGTTTCAGCCTACTTTTTTTCAGTTGAACAGGTGACTCTGTCTCCCAGGCATTCCAGTCACCAGTTGAAATGGTGCCTGGATTTGTGTGAGTTTTTGTGCAGAGACTTGCTGCACCAGCTGAAATAGCCATGCTGGAGGCTCGTGGCACTTTTCCGCCCGGGAGTCTCCTGGTCCGTGGGCAGTAAAAATTCATTTGGAAATGCGGTGATCACTTACCCTCTGCATTTTCACTGGGAACTGCAATCCAGAGCTGTTCCTATTTGGCCATCTTGGATCCTCCCCAGCTTAGGTAATTTTATAGCTGCCAAGGCTGATAACTGAGTTTAGCCTCCTGAGATTTTTTTTTTTTTTGAGATGGAATCTCACTCTGTCACCCAGTCTGGAGTGCAGTGGCACAATCTCAGCTCACTGCAGCCTCCTCCACCCAGGTTCAAACAATTCTCCTGCCTCAGCCTCCTGAGTAGCTAGGACTATAGGCATGCGCTGCTATGCCTGGCTAATTTTTTATATTTTTAGTAGAGATGGGGTTTCACTGTGTTGCCCAGGCTGGTCTTGAACTCCTGAGCTCAGGCAATCCACCCGTCTTAGCCTCCCAAAGTGCTAGGATTACAGGTGTGTGCCACTGCACCCAACCCTCCTGAGACTTTTTACAAGGCAATCTGAAAAGCCTGGGCAAAATGCCCTAGGACCCAACTTACTATAGAAAATTCCCAGAGGCTTATCTGAAATCAGATTCCCTATTTCCTATGTCCATCAAAAGGCTGTTAGGGTCTATTCTTAGATGACTCACTTTTGCTCAACTATAGGATAACCTAATGCTAAAGCAAATTTATTGGACAACCAGCCCAGGAGGTCACGCTCAGCAACTTGTCCAGGCTCTTTCAAAGACTTAAGGACTAAGTGACCTTTGACACAACAGAGCAATACTTGAGTATTCCCCAAATTTAAAAGCAGGACAGAATGAACAGTCAAAGAGAACCAGCAGAGTGTACTGTAGGAGCAGCTAAGGAAGTAAAGAATTTAGAGAAGAGACGCTTGGTTAAAAACAGCCAGCTACAGACCATAAACTGCTCCTTGTTTCCAGAGAAGTTGGAGGGGAATGGTGTGAGCAGAATCCAGATTGCAAGAAACTGAGGAAACAGAGAGGTGAGGAAATGTAAACAGGATTGTTTTCTAGATCCAGCAATTGTTTTCTAGATCCCTAAAATGAAGACCTATGTGGATGTTGTTAATAAGCTCTTTACTTGAAGAACCTGGCTTGCTAAATTGAAGAGCTTTGTCTTCAGAACTGACCTACCTGAGCTGCAAGGGCAGGAAATAATTACATCTGACCCTTTGATCTGAAGAAGTGTTCAAATAACAAAGCATTCTGACCTTGATCTTCTTTGATTATTAAAAGCATTGTTTAGTCTTCAGATAAATAATTTTTCATGAAAACATTCTCCATACCAATTCTTACCCTTCCTTATAGTGTAAAAGTTCCCCACAAGAACTAGCTGTGCAGAGTTCAAGGAAAATGAGTTGGTATCCTTTCCTTTGAAAAGTGAGCTTTGGGGGTTAGTCAGAAATTGAGCCTTGCAAAGGCACTTCCTATAGAAACAGGGAAAGGTTATCGTGATCTACTGTACACAGACACTAGGCCCTATGTAACCTTTGGGTAAACAGAGAAGATGACCAACAAGCTTCAGATCTGCAACATGACTGGAAAGCTGTGCATAAACAGAGAAACACCCTGGAGATATTGGAAGGCAGATCTTGCCTCCTATTAAATAGTCACAACCTCAAAGTTGTTCCTGTAGACCAGTTATATAAATGCCAAGAAAAATATCTCAATGATTATTTGTTCTATTTCACAAAGCCAAGAGTCCTTGGTTGTCACAACACCGTAGTGTTTTCAACTTTTTCTTAGCATTAAATCCATTTGGTGACCTAAATTGTTCACAGGCTGTAAATATGTATATCAGACAAAAAAAGCTGGACTGCTGTGGTCAAAGCTGGGTGAGGTAGGGCCAAACTTACCTCTTTGAAATGCAAGACACAATTTCAAAGCCTTTGCCCCCAGAAAAGTGGTTCACAACTCTGGCTTCACATGAGAATCACCTAGAGACAAATCCTAATGCGCTTAGGGATTCTGATTTAATTAGTTTAGATGAAAGAGCCCTGGGATAATATGTTTTAAAAGCATCCCAGATGATTCTACTGTGCAGCAAGGGTTAAGAACTACTGCCTAAGAGAAAGACTGTTTATAAAAAGCTTCATTTTACTAAGAAGGTTTTACTTATAGTAAAATTGCTGTCAAACCAGCAGTTAGGGGACTCACTGCTGTTGATTAATCAAATAGTTAATTAGATTTGGCAAGTTTACCATGAATCGAAATCCATTTCACATGGAATTATAATACAATAATATACATACATTACAAAATTCAGACTGGATATTTAATTCAGCCAACATTCATTCAGAAATTGTTTCTTGAGTGGCCCGCTCTGTGTAAGGTGCTAAGAGAGAAACACAAATGATTCTTCTTCCAATTTTTCCCCCTAAAGAACTATTAAGTATTCTGCGGAAGGTAAACATTTCTAATATAAAACAAAATCTAAAAACCAAGAAATGTTGAAGGATCTTACATATCGTTGAGGTCATTGTCAGGTTAATGATGGATTAAAAATGACCACAAATTCTAGCCACCCTTCCAATCAAAAGGTGGCATATGTTTTCCTCTTCCCTCATAACCAGGTTGGCCCTGTGACCTTCTTTGACCCATAAATACAGCAGAAGTGATTCTGTGCTAGTTGTAAGCCCAGGCTTTAAGAAGCTTGGCGACTTCTACCTTTGTTCTCCTGTAGCCTTCAGCTACAATGTAAAGTTACTTTGCTGGAGAGAACACAGGGAAAGTTACATGCCTGGTTGTTTTAGCCATACTGGGCAAAATGCTAGATATGTGAATGGAGCCATCTTGAAATGCAGCCTTGAGACCATTGTGTGAAGGAGCCCATGTTAGCCATGAGGAATAGCCATGTGAGAACTAAGGCATCCTGGCCAGTAGCCTTAGATCAACTGCTAAATCAATACAGTCTCATAACTGAACAAGTGAGACCAGTGGAAGATCACTCTTTTAACTCATTAAATCCTGAGAAACACTATACAGCTTCTTAAAAAAGACGTTAAGCTTTAGGGTCTTTTGTTACACAGCAAATAAAACTGATGCAGAAGTTGGTAGTTAGAAGTGCAGTGCCGCTGTAACAAAAACCTAAACCAGGCTGGGTATGGTGGCTCATGCCTATAATACCAGCACTTTTGGAGGCTGAGGGGAGCAGATCACTTGAGGTTGGGAAATCGAGACCAGCCTGGCCAACATGATGAAACCCCATCTCTACTAAAAATACAAAAATTAGCTAGGCATGGTGGCACATGCCTGTGGTCCCAGCTACTCTACTCGGGGGCTGAGACAGGAAGATCGCTTGAACTCAAGAGGCAGAGATTGTAGTAAGCCGAGATCATGTCACTGCACTCCAGCCTGGGTGACAGAGTGAAACTCCATCTCGGAAAAACAACAAAACAAAACAAACTCTAAAATATGTGGGATCGGCTTCAGATCACGTTGAGTAGGTGGAAGTTTGAAGGGTGGTAAGGACACTAGCAATGGAGGGTGGAAAAGCAGTGAAGTATTTGCTCTCAAAAGCTGGAGAAAGCAAAAATTATGTAGTGCTGGAATTGTTTGGCAACATTGTTGCCTGTGGTTACCTGGAAGATAGAAAATGCATCAATGAATTTATGGATCTGAGTAAGAAAATTTTCAGGCAAAATGTCAAAAGTGAAAGTCGGCTTATTTTAGCCACCCTATAATAAAGCATGGGAAAACAGAAATGAGTCAAAGAAGAAATTATTCCTTTTTAAAACAGAATTGAGAGAAAATGTTTCCATCCCTCGACATGCTAGTTTGGGAAATAAAACTGTTTTTAATTGAATCTCCATGAGGAAAAAAGTTCTCAAAATAAGGAATGGTCTCAAGGTAAAGATTAAATCCATGATGCTGACACTAAATAGTCTCAGAGTAAAGACTGAACAAAGGTTATGTGACCTTGATTTCTGGTTGTGCAAGCCTTTGATAAGACTTTAGAAAAATGTAAGATTCTTAAGAGCATTTCCCCACAGCACCCTGACTTGTGGTCCAAAGGGCAAAAAATGCCTATTTCAAAGATGTTTAGAGATGTGATGTTTATTTAATAAAGTGAATTTGTAATTTGATGAATAGAAAATATACAACATTTAAAAGAGAATTTTATTGGTAAAAGCCTCACCAGTTTTGACTAAAAGAGACAGGAAAGTATAAAATAAAATGAGGCTTCCAGGCTCTAAACTTTACAAAAGCAGAAACCAGGCAGAGAAAGTTACTCAGTTGTGAACTTGGGCCTTATTTTAGGGAAAAGAAAGGGGTTCTTCAGGGATAGAACCAAGATTCAGAGGGTGGAACTAAGAGCCACGAAGAACAGTAGATTGAGAAAAATGAGCCAAAGAGTCAAATGAGAAATGAGAGAGCAGACATGGGTCCTAATCAAGGAATAGTCTCTGTGCTGTAATAGGAGACTTGACAACCTCTCTCCGGATGGATTTCAAAATTACTATGGGCCAGAGACTGCTATGTGCTTCCTTTTCCTCTCTTTTTGAATGGGAGTAGCCGCTACGGTGTCATCTTTGTAGGTTGAGTGCCTGGGAAGAAAAAGAACTTTCATTTTTAATTCAGAGATCTTTGGATAGAGAAGAGCCACACTGATTGGCTGCACTCAGGGAACTGAACCTTAGGAACCCCATTTATATCTGGACCTGATTTAGATGAAAACATTCTGGATCTTAAGTTGAGCCTGATGCCATAATGGAATAAGCCTTTTGAGGATGTTAGGAGGGAACAGTGTATTTTGCAGATTAGAGGAATATAAATGATTTAGATTTAGAGCTATAGAGATAGCCACAAATTCTATACTTTCCTTCCACTGAGAGATGGAGCTTATTTTCCCTCCTCCTTCAATCTGGAATGGTATTGTGAATTTCTTTGTCCAACAGAATGTAGCAGAAGCAATACTAGTTTAGCCTAGACTAAAAATGAGCAGCCTTTGCTTTAATGGAGTTTTGAGCCACCATGTAAAGAGGTCCAGGTACCTTGCTTGAGAGGACACATGGCTGCTGTCCAACTAGTCTAGTTTTCCAGCCAGAATGCCAGACATGTGATGAAGCCATCTTGGAATGCTGTTTGGAAACCATCATGTTGTGTGGAAGTCCAAGCTAGCCAGAAGGAGAAGCCACATAGAGAATAATGAAGGTGACACAGTTGACAGGCCCAGCCTGGCTGCCAACTGATTGCAGTTACAGAATTGACCCTAGACAAGATTAGAACTATTTATTCAACTCATAGAATCATGAGAAATCATAGATTATTATTGTTTTAAGTCACTAAGTTTTGGGGAGGTTTGTTGTACAGAAATGGGTAATTTACACAGTTATAAGCCACAACTAGGGCACTCTAGATTCCCAGAAGAATCTTAAAATAGAGTCCCAGTTGAGAGGCCAGTTAAACTAGTGGTATTTTTTGTTTGTTTGTTTGTTTTGTATTAGCAGATTTTGTTTTCTGAATCTCAGGATGACAGTAATAAAAGCAATATGAGGATGCTTTCAAATAAGTAAACCAAAGAGTAATGCAGCCTAGAGAGAGGACTTTGATTCCACTTATTATGTAATTATGTCTAGATGGGCAAAGTGCTGGAAAAACTCACTCAATAGCTATTTATCAAAAATCTATCAATCCGTGTCAGGATAACCTAAGGAGAAAAACCTATCATCAACTTCTTTCTTTCTTTTCCTTTTTCTTTCTTTCTTTTTCTTTCTTTCTTTCTTCTTTCTCTTTCTTTTCTTTTCTTTCCTTTCCTTTTTTCTTTCCCTCCCTCCCTCTCCCCTCCCTCCCTCCTTTCTTTCTTTCCTTCCTTCCTTCCTTCCTTCCTTCCTTCCTTCCTTCCTTCCTTCCTTCCTTCCTTCTTCTCTCTCTCTCTCTCTTTCTTTCGAGACAGTCTTGCGCTGTTGCCCAGGCTGGAGTGTAGTGGTGCAATCTCAGCTCACTGCAACCTCTGACTCCAGGGTTCAAGCAATTCTCTTGCCTCAGCCTCCTGAGTAGCTGGGACTACAGGTGTGTGCCATCATGCCTGGATAATTTTTGTATTTTTACTAGAGATGGGGTTTCACCATGTTGGCTGGGTTGGTCTTGAACTCCTGACCTCGTTATCCACTCACCTCGGCCTCCCAAAGGGCTAGAATTATAGGCATGAGCCAATGTGCCTGGTCCATATCACCAATTTCTAAGGAAAGGTGAAATTTTGAACACTCAAATAATTTTTAAAAATAGCCATTTTTAAAATTTACCTAGCTCTGAACTTCAGAGAAGTGTTATCCTCTTCTATTTTCTGGATGAGATTGTGTAGGATTGATGTTCATTTTTTATTAAACATCTGGTAGAATTCTCTTATAAAACCATCTTATCTGGAGTTTCCTTTTCTGAGAGTTTTGAAGTTATGAATTCAATTTCCTTCAAAGTTATGGGACTATTAAAATTATATCTTTCATGTTGGGTGAAGTGTGGTAATTTGTACTTTTCAAGGAATTGGTCTACTTCATCTAAGTTGCCAAATTTCTGTGTAGACTTCTTCACAATATTCCCTTGTCATTATTTTGATGTTTGTAGGGTCTGTAGTAATATTCCTATTTTCTTTCTCATGTAGGTAATTGTGTCTTCCCTTTGTCAGTCTTGCTAGATAAACGTTATTGATCTTTTCAATACACCAACTTTTTGATTAATTGATTTTCTCTATTCTTTTTCTGCTTTAAATTTCATTGATTTCTGCTCTTTATTTTCTTCTTTTTGTTTGCTTTGGAATGATTTTGTCCTCATTTTTCTAGTTTCTTGAAGCCTTTTATTCTACAGGAAAGTACTACTTCAGTTTATCACATATGTACGTGTTTTACTTAATTCAGTGCAGTCATACACCACAGAATGATGTCAATGGCATATACAGACCCGGGTCCTATAAGATTATAATGGAGATAAAAAATTTGTATTGCCTAATGATGCCATAGCCATCCTAATGTCATCGCATTATGCATTACACGTTTGTGATGATGCTTATGTTAACAAACCTACTGTGCTGCCACCAGTGGTATAAAAGTCTAGCACATACAATTATGTACATTACATAATGCTTGATAATGATAATATATGACTGTTACTGGTTTATGCATTTATTATACTATATTTTATTGTTATTTTAGACCATCCTCCTTCTACTTACAAAAAAAGTTAACAGTAAAACAGCCTCAGACAGGTCTTTCAGGAGATATTCCAGAAGAAGGAATTGTTATAGGAAATGACAGCTCCATATGTGTTATTGGCCCTGAAGATCTTCCAGTGGGACAAGACAGGGAGGTGGAATAAGTGGTATTGAAGATCCTGACCCTGTGTTGGCACAGGCTAATGTACATACTTGAGTCTTCTTTTTTAACAAAAAAATTTAAAAAGTAAAAAAAATAAGTAAATGTAAAAAATATATTAAAAAGCTTATAGAATAAGGATATAAAGAAAGCAAATATTTTTGTGTGGCTGTAAAATGTGTTCATATTTTAAGCTGTGTTATTACAAAAGAGAAAAAAAGTTCATAAAGTTAAAAATTTAGCTAAGGTTAATTCATCATTGAAGAAAAAAATTCTTAAAAAATAAATTTAGTTTAGTCTAAGAAAACAATGTGAAGTCTATAGTCGTGTACAGAATTGTCCTAGGCCTTCACATTCACTTGTTACTCACTCACTGACTCAACCAGAGCAACTTCCAGTCCTGCAAACGCCATTTACAGTAAATGCCTTATATAGTCTAGCATTTAAAAAAATCATTTATACAGTATTTTCCCTGTACCTTTTTGATGTTTAGATGTATTTAGATGCACAAATTCTTACGATTGTGTTATAATTGCCTGCAGTATTCAGTATAGTAATATGCTGAACAGGTTTGTAGCTTAAGAGCAAAAGGTTTCCCATTTAGATTTGTGTAAGTACACTCTATGATGTTCACACAATGACAAAATCACCTAATGACACATTTCTCAGAACATAAGTCCCATTGTTAAGTGATGCATGACTATACGTATGTTAGTTATGACAAATATCTAGTTATCTAATAACTATGATCATCTAATAACTATGCACTTTCACATAGCACATATAACACACTTCCTCCATATTCTTGTGAAGCCATCTAAGTACACCTGAAAATAATAAAACCCACAAAATATGTGTGGATTACAAAAAAATATATACAATCAGACTAGCTGCTATATCGCCAGTGTGCTTAGAGACGCCAATCATGACTTATGCCAGTAACAGGAGAAATCATCAATGCTTTTTCCTGCTGCTCTAAAATTTTCCCCTAAGCAGTAACCAAGCAGTGGAAAATCCCCAGCATGAGAGTTCATAGAGGAAGTGTACTGGTCACCAGATTTATCTTTCAATGGTGTGTTTCCAATAATAAATGGCTCTCAGAACAACAAAGAACCTGAGTGTGAAAAGGCTTAGGTTAGCCACGCAGCTGCAGAAAGATCAAAGTGTGGTTCAAAAGTGATGATTGGCATATTCTTCTTACATTTGTTATGGTGTTCATTTGAAATTACTTGATGTATTCTTAAGAGGCATGCAACAAATCACGCAATTGAATTTTAAAATCACGCAATTATTTTTAGAGATGTACAGACCCCAAGAGGAAACTGAGACCAGAGTGATGAAGTGATTTGCCCAATGTTGCCCACCTGGGTGTCAGCAGAGCCTGGCTCAGACTTCCCCATGTGATTCCACCATTTAGTCAACAAATATTTATTGCCTACAACATGACACAGACCATTTAGGTACTAGGATGCAAAATTAAGAAATAAAACAAAAACAAAAAATCTTGGCTCCACAGAATTGGCAGAAGAAGAAACACAATAAACAATTAATACATTAACAAAGTAAATTACTTAGCATGAAAGGTGATAAATGCTATAAACAAAAAGTTACAACAGAGGAAGAGGAATTGGGAGTGCTGGCAGAGATGCACTTTTTGTAAAGGGTAAATTCTATATAGGGTGGTCTGGTAGGCCTCTTTGAAAGACATGGAGGTAAAGTTGGCCTGTAATCATATGGGAGAGAACATTTCAGCAGAGGATAGACCCAGCCCAGAGGCCTCCCAGCAAGTGTGGGCCTAGAACAGCTTCTGGGATGAACCTGGCATGCTTGAGAAACAGAAGTCACCTTTCTGAGACAAGTTCTCTAAAAATCACAGAACTATAGACTCTTAGAGTTGGCAGATCCTGAAAAATTGTGCAGCAGAAGCAGAAATGCTCAGTGCAGTGGCACAGATCTGCACGTGTCTAGGCTTAAACGAATCCCTCTAGGCCAAGAGCTCACTGGCTTGCAAAATAGCTCATCCCATTTTTTTTTGGCCACTTCCTGTGGTTAAAAGTCTTGTCTTACTTTGAACTGAAATCTGCCTCCTTTGGCTTCACCCTGTGATTCCACCTCTACCCTTTGAAGTAACACAAAATTCCCTTTTTCAACCAATGTGTATTATTTCTTTGGTCAAGGACACCTGGGAGGCAGGTTGGCACAGAGGCAAGAATGTGAACTCTGAAGTCAGGCAGGACTGGGCTCAAACCCACTTTCCAGCTGCGTGGCCTTGAGCAAGTTCTTTCATTCCCTCAAGCTTTCAGGTTCTCATCCCAGAAGACTGTTGGGGTTGATAGAGACTACACAAGTGCACATTAAATGGCATTCGTTCTGTATATTTTTATCTGCAGGGTGACTTATCTTTCACTTATACGCTGTCTCCAGGGCTTAGCACATACCACCCCTTGAGGAAAGCTAATTTAGAGTCAGAAAGCCCCTGAACGCTTCCCACTTGTGCTGTCAATATCCTGGCTGACCTTAAGGAAAGGAAAATCAAGTGACCTGCCCGAGGTAGGTCACCTGTGATGGGAAGCACATAAACCAGATGGTATCCAGCTGAGTTTACCAGTTAGTTGGGGCAGAAGTTCTGAAATCAGAATCCAAAAACCAATGAAGAAGAAAAAAGCCCTGTGGAATAAAAATGTTTCAGAGTAAATTTCCTGGATACCAGCACATACTAGGAATTTCCTAGGGGAAGAAATGCAGGCAACACAACTAGACACAGGGACAATGAGTCAGAAGCGCAGGATTATGTACCCAGATGCACAGAGCAATGCCTTGCACACTGGAAGGTTCTGGGACTGTCCCTGCTGCCCAACTTCTTCTAGGAACTCAAGTATGAAGTCTGCTGAGCCACTTTAAGAGAAGTCTTCTAGCAGTGATGATGCAATGAAAGATTATGCATCTGCAAGTAACAGAAGTTATTACCATTTACTGGGTCCCACCTGTGTGCTGGCATTATGTATAATAAACATTTTCTCACCTGAAAACTAAAGGTACCTGACCTTTTGTTTTGGTCAAATTGTCCTTCTAAGAAGCAGTAGCCAGCAGTGTGAAGACAGATTTACTAATGACCACTCTAGCCTCCTCTCCCCTTTTCCACAAACTCTTTCCAACCATCTTAGCCCTTCTTTCCATTGGGAGGGTTACCAAAATCAGCAAATATCTGAGAGAGCAGGAGCTTCCACCTCACCTTTTCCTCAGCTAGGCTAATGCTTAATTCCTGGAATTTCTTCTTTCAACAGAATCATTCTCTTTAAAATTTTGTATGTAGAATCCATTATTTTTTAATGAGAAAAGCATCAATTTTTTAAATTCCATTAAGCATTTATTTTCAAAATTTAAATGCCTGAGAGGCATTAAACATGTAAATTATTGATCTCCATTTAAGAAATGATTTGGCAATGCATCTAAAGAATGAAAACATTAATACCACTTGACATAATAATCCAAATTCTAAGGAAAGAAGAGGATAGAATGGAAATGTGTTCATCATAGATCTATGGAAAAATCGAAAAGAGCCTAAGAGTTAAACAATCAAAGACTGGCTTGGCAAATTACCACCATAAAAACCCTAGAAGAAAACCTAGGCAATACCATTCAGGACATAGGCATAGGCAAGGAATTCAAGAACAAAACACCAAAAGCAATGGCAACAAAAGCCAAAATAGACAAATGGGATCTAATTAAACTTAAGAGCTTCTGTACAGCAAAAGAAACAATCATTAGATTGAATCGGCAACCAACAGAATGGGAAAAAAATCTTTGCAAGCTACCCATCTGACAAAGGGCTAATATCATGAATCTACAAAGAACTTAAACAAATTTACAAGAAAAAAACAAACCATCAAAAAGTGGGTGAAGGATAAGAGCAGACACTTCTCAAAAGAAGACATTTATGCAGCCAAAAAACATATGAAAAAATGCTCATTATCACTGGTCATTAGAGAAATGCAAATCAAAACCACATTGAGATACCATCTCATGCCAGTTAGAATGGCAATCATTAAAAAATCTGGAGACAGATGCTGGAGAGGATGTGGAGAAATAGGAACACTTTTACACTGTTGGTGGTAGTGTAAATTGTTTCAACCATTGTGGAAGGCAGTGTGGCAATTCCTCAAGGATCTAGAACTAGAAATACCATTTGACCTAGTAATCCTATTACTGGGTATATACCCAAAGGATTATAAATGATTATAAATCATTCTATTATAAAGACATATGCACACATATGTTCATTGTGGCACTATTCACAATAGCAAAGACTTGGAACCAACCCAAATGCCCATCAAGGATAGACTGGATAAAGAAAACGTGACACATATACACCATGGACTACTATGCAGCCATAAAAAAGGTTGAGTTCATGTCCTTTGCAGGACATGGGTGAAGCTGGAAACCATCATTGTCAGCAAACTGACACAAGAACAGAAAACCAAACACTGCATGTTCTCATTCATAAGTGGGTGCTGAACAATGAGAACACATGGACACAGGGAGAGGAATATCACACACTGGGGTCTGTTGGGGGCTGGGGGGTTAGGGGAGGAATAGCAGTGGGTGGGGAGATTGGGGAGGGCTAACATTAGGAGAAATACCTAATGTAGGTGATGGGGGGATGGAGGCAGCAAAACACCATGGCATGTGTATACCTATGTAACAATCCTGCAAGATCTGCCCATGTACCCCAAAACTTAAAGTATAATAAAAAAAAAAAAAGAAAAGAAAGAAATTATTACTTTTGGCTGGGCACGGTGGCTCACGCCTGTAATTCCAGCACTTTGGGAGTCTGTGGCAGATGGGTCACAAGGTCAGCAGATCAAGACCATCCTGATCAACATGGTGAAACCATGTCTCTTTTAAAATACAAAATCTAGCCAGGTGTTGTGGTGCAGTCTCAACTACTCGTGAGGCTGAGGCAGGGGGAATGGGGAGGTGGAGGCTGCAGTAAGCCAAGATGGTGCCATTTGCACTCCAGTCTGGTAACAGAGTGAGACTCTGTCTTAAAAAAAAAAAAAAGAAATTATCATTTTCATTAGCTATGATGCAGCCATTAAAAATGATAATTGCAGAAATTACGTAGCAACCTGGAAACACAGAAAAAAAGCAGAATATAAGTTGCATTTCTGCTATGATTATAACCATATTAAAATTAGGCACGTCTTTTGACAGGAACTAGAAAGAAATGTGAATCACAAGGAAGAACCATTAAAACCTAAGCTTAGTCCTTAGCTTGCAGGTACAAAGCTGATTTTTTCCAGAGTTTTCTGAAGTAGTTAGGATTAGCTGGACTTAGCTGATCAAGCGCAGAAGAGACTCATACCGGAAAGCAAACTTAGTTATTTGCAAAAGGAAATTACCAAGCACACAGGAACAGCATCATTGCTTTTTCTCCCTATGAATCAAGTTATATGAAAAGCCAAACTGTAGTCAAAATGCTCTGCTTGCTGAGTATAGAATCAAAGGAGCAACTGAATGATCTCAATGGCTATTTTCAATAAAGGCCTGGCATATCATCTCCACCTGGATGCGTGCCTACCAACCAAATACTTATGGTCATCAGTCAGAGTCTTCTCCATCTGGTGCTAAAGGTAGATGATGCTTTGTTGATTTGGGGCTTTTTCCTTTTTTTTTTTTTGTTGTGCTTCACTTTATTGCACTTCACAGACATTGTGTTTTTTACAAATTGAGTTGTGGCAACCCTGGGTAGAGCACATCTACAGGTGCCATTTTCCCAACAGCATGTGCTGGCTTCATGTCTCTGTGTCACATCTTGGCAATTCTCACAATATTTCAGACTTTTTCATTATTACTGTATCTGTGATGGTGATCAGTGATCTCTGATGTTACTACTGTAATTGTTTTGGGGTGCGATCAACCATACCCAGATAAGACAGCAACTTAATCGATAAATATCTTGTGTGCACTGACTGCTGCAGCAACTGGGCTTTCTCCCATCTCTCTTCCTCTCCTGGGATCCCCTTGTTCCCGAAGACACCACAGCATTGACATTAGGCCAGTTAATAACCCTCTGGCCTCTAGGTGTTCAAGTGAAAAGAAGATTTGCACATCTGTCATTTAAAATCAGGAGCTAGAAATGATTTAGTTTAGTGAGGAAGGCTCATGGAAAGCCTAGAAAGGCTGAAAGCTAGGTCTCTTGCACAAAACAATTAGCGAAGCTGTGAATGAAAAGGAAGAGTTCTTGAAGGAAGTGAAAAGTGCTACTCTGGTGAACACATATGTGATAAGAAAGCAAAGGAGTCTTTATTGCTGACATGAAGAAAGTTTTAGTGGTCTAGACAGAAGATCAAACCAGCCACAGCATTCCTTTAAGCCAAAGCGTAATCCAGAGCAAGGCCCTAATTCTCTTTGATTCTTTTTTTTTTTTTTTTATTTCGTATCAACCTCTCCCATCTCTCTCTTCATACTTGTTTGCTCATGTTTTCTTCAGGTGCTAAAACCAGTCATATTATGCAAAGTATGTCTCATAGCATGGCAAGTAAGCTTGGAAAATGTGGTGATAAGCAACGTGATAGTGTTATTCCTGCAAGACTTCTCCAGAGTCTTCATGTATTGATGTGAATTATGAACCTTCTTCATGGCATGTTTCAAGCTTATCTGAGCACCTTTAATTTCTCAAATAATTCCCTCAGCATGAACAGCAATAGAAATGCTGGGGTCCAGTTCTCTGGCCTTCACATTTGTTTAAGTCTTGATTTGGTTATAGGTCCTATTCCTACATTCAGTCTGAGGAAATCCTCCTTTTTGGAATCACTTCTGTATAAAGGTAATTTTACCTATTTTATAGTGAATCCATTGTTTAAATTTCTTAATTGTGGTGGGGTCACCCAACTAACATATTCACATACAAGCTATTTATTATATATTGTATATATGTGTATATTTTTTACTAAAAAGGGATTAGCGACATTAGAAAAAAATTATCAAAAATAAAGCATTACCCATATCCCCACTATCCCAATTTGACTATGTGCAAAAAACTGCAAGGACTTATTTTGTATATTCTTACAGTTTCCCCATAATAAAAAAGTTTTTTTTTTTTAAAAAAACTTTACCTTAATCACATTTAAAAATAAAATCAAAAGTACTCAGTGTTCATTGTTTCAGCATTCATATCTTGGTTTAAAATTACCAATTTAAAAATAGATTCCAGGAGGCTGTCTAATCCTTTCCCATACCTACAGAAAATATGGTGCCTAATCTATTTGAAGTAAGATAACCTGCTACTATATTCAAAAACTTTTCCAGGAAAGAGAAAGACACAATGAGACAATGTACTGCCTTCAGATATTCTTTCTTGTGTCTACCTGTCTCCTCTCCCATAGTGGTTACCTTCCTGTAGTATTTGGGGAAAAGAGAGCATGTCTCAAGTCCCCATCTAAGTAAGTCACTGTGGCTTCTCCATTGTTCTCTGGCTTCTACCCACACTTTCCAGGGTCATCTTGGGCCTCTGCTCATTTCACTCTTGGTCACTAGAATTCTGGTCACTGCAATGCTAACTGGCTTCACCAGCAGGGTCAAGTTGAGGAGGCTACAATTCCCTTATTGTTATGCAATAGAATTTTACTGAATGTATGCAGGTGAGACAGAGACAGAGAGAGAGAGAGAGAGAGAGAGAGAGAGAGAGAGAGAGAAACTTCAGGTTAGCATAAAACAGAAAACAATTTTAAATTTACAATTTTATTAGACATTACTCTTCTTATAAAACCAAAACTTCCCTATCACTGGGATTTTCTCAAACTAGGCTTGCTTTATTGCTGGAAGCTATCTCTTCCTTACCTTTCTCTCCAGATGCCAGGTTAACATTCCCAAATTGCTGTTACTTTTTAGTACAGAGCAGTTAGTTAACCCATCTAACCAAGTGGTTCTTGACTGGGGGTAATTTTGCTCCCTTTCCCCCAGGTCTGGAGACTTTTTTGATTGTTGTTACTGGGCAGAGGGCTTCTATTGGAATCTAGTGGGTAGAGGACAGAGATGCTGCAGAATATCCTATAATGCATAGGACAGCTTCTCATAACCAAGAGTTATTTAGCCCCAAATGTCAATAGTGTGCAGTTGAGAAACTGATCTAACTACAATCTACCACAACCAAACTAGGATCAGGGCATGTGTTTCCAAATCCAGAGACTGATTAAGGTGTTTTACTAAACAATTTACTTCAAGACCGTCTCCAGCAATCTACAGAATCAGTGAACATTTTGAAATTACTTCTCTTTCTTTAGAAACTCCTGATTCCATTTTAGAGCAAGATTAGTATACCTACCTATTTCTGAAAAGTCAGAGGGGCAATAGAAACATTTATTGTTCTCTATTCAGAAAAAGTCCCTCAGAATTGGGAATATTTTATTCCAGTTACAATTGCATCTAAACTACTTTTCACATTCCTTTTTCTAAAGCCTTACTGATATAGAGCATTTTGCTGGTGGCAGAAAAACAAAGACAAGGCTCATTGTTGGTTGGCTCTGTAGCTGCAGAAGTCAGAAGATTTGTGCTGTGGTTAGAAAATGGTTCATCTGGCCGGGCACAGTGGCTCATGTCTGTAATCCCAGCACTTTGGGAGGCCGAGGCCTGTGGATCATGAGGTCAGGGGTTCAAGACCAGCCTGGCCAACATGGTGAAATCCCATCGCTACTAAAATTACAAAAATTAGCTGGGCATGGTCCCAGCTACTCGGGAGGCTGAGGCAGGAGAATTGCTTGAACTGGGACCAGGAGGTGGAGTTTGGAGTGAGCCGAGATCGCGCCCCTGCACTCCAGCCTGGGCTACAGAGAGACTCTGTCTTAAAAAAAAAAAAAGGTTCATCTTTGTTTTAATAGTTTATTTCACATGAGTATTGTGCACCTCTCATTCCGATGCTTGCCCTGTTGTACTATAATTTTCTACTTATCTAGATGACTTCAGTACTCCTTTTACCACATCTCCTCTTAATTTTTAAGGTCCTTAAAATGTATCCCCAATCCTTGCATAGTGCCTGGCCCATAGCGACCCTAAACATTTGTTTACTAAATAAATACATGAATAATTACTCAATGGAATCAGGTAGAAGAAAAGAACATAATTTAAGTTGAGGTTGAAATATAAAGAAGGACTTGAATTAATATGCAAATGTGAGAAAAAAAATTACTAAAAGTTACAGTCACATGACCATGAAGTTTCATAATACTAATTTCTTCAAAGAGTAATTTTTTAAAAGTAATTTATAAAGGTAATTTTTTAAAAAGTAATTTTTAAGTGTAGTTTATCTGGTCCCACATACTCAGATAAACAAAATGACAATTCTAAAAAACTTATGTGTAGATATAAATATATTTTCACTGTGTTTGGGACCCTTAAGTATCTCGAACTTGAGTGTGTATTAGACATGCATAGGACGCTATTAAAATACAGATTTCCAGGTCTCAACCCCAGTGATTTTGAACCGTATGGTGTGTGGCCCAGACATTGGCATTTTAAAGAAACTCACCAAATGATCCTAAGTTTGTTTAGAGTCTTATTTTAAGAAATATTCTTTAATATAGCATACTTCTAAAATAACAACAACCATAATAATAATACACATCCCAGACCTTAGCTTAATGATATTTCTTTTCATTCATCAGTAAAATATGAGTTCATGCCGAGTCCTGCTGGAGAGAGGTGGCTGGAATTTCTTAAATCCTTAAATACTGTCTGAATTGGTCATGTTCTGGACTGAAAAGTGGGTAAATCTGCAGGTAGATTTAAGTGGCTCAACTTGGGGAGGAGGGGAATTAATGAAAGTAGGATGAGGAGTCAGATAGAGACTCCCTTAAGGAGAATTTATGTGTCTGTCAGGGCTTTTTGGTGAGGTTGCTGTCACTGTTTATTAATTTTAGCTAATTTTATTTCAAAACACAGGATTTTATTTGGGCTTTAAAATGTTTCATTCATACTACTCTAATGTTTAAAAGCCATCAGTAGGTAAAATGAAATGAAATCAAGAGGGAAGTGAAGAATAAAAGAGAAAGGAAAGACGTTTTTCTCCAGTAACCAGGTAAGGGCTGGTTTAAAAAAAGAAAGGTAAAACACACTTAAAGAGAATCTGCCTGGAATCAGTTCATGAGAACCACAGCCCAGATTGTCCCTGTTGTGGTCCTTACCCTGTGACATGAAAACAATGCTGCGAAAGTGAGACATCAATTGAAGTCCCAACAAGAGCTTATCTGCCAGACTCCTAAGGAAACTGGATCCTTCTATTCCATAAGGCTCCTTGTTATGGACTCAATGCTGTGTCACCCCCACCCTAATTTCATATGTTGAGGCCTAATCCCCAGGGTGATGGCTTTTGGAGGTGGGGCTTTTGGGAGATATTACTTTTAGATTGCTAAAAACACAATTCCTTTTGCACCAACCTAATAATTACGTCATGGCAGTAGAAGACTGCCATCTGCAAGCCAGAAAGAAAGCCCTCATCAGACATTAAATCTGCCCTCACCTTGATCTTGGATTTCCCAGCCTACAGAACTGGGACAAATAAATGTTTGTTGTTTAAGCCACCGAGTCTATGGTGTGTGTGTTACAGCAGCTCAAATGGACTAATATAGTCCTTAAGACAGAACTGAGTACACATGAATCCCTTCCTAACCTATGGTTGATTATTTATACTTTTACTTCACACTCATCATCTAAAGATAGCTCCAAAGAGCAGGGACTTTGTCTGCTTACTGGTGTATCCTTAATTTTTTAAAATTGCCCAAAGATGTAGTTCTTGATATTTTGAATAAAAGATTATATAAACAAACAGCAAATCCAACATCTCATGCACTCACAGTTAGGAAGAAAGATGTTGTTCCAAGCAACAGGCAGTGAGTTCTAACAGAGACAGCTGGAAAAATATTAAAAAGACCATGCTTCTCTGGTAAGCTTTATTTTTCTTGTCTCTGGTATAAACATACTAAATTTGATTTAAAAAACTGATTTCTAGCAACTTATATGCGTGCATGTGCAAGCTTAAAGAGCTAAAGTCATTGTAATATATGCTAAGGGCAAAGTGAAATAGCCAATAGCTTTATTAGAATGTCTTCATGTTTTTGAATCTGGACAAAGTAAATATCAATATAATATTTTCTGAAAAGTGAACTTCACAAAACAAAGACAAAGTGATGATTCATTCAAATACTTCACATCCAGAGTTTATTTGCAATTGAGTATGTTGACATTACCTGTGTTAGAATGGCTTTTAAGACTTCTTTGAGAGGTATGTGAGAAACCTTTTTAGATGCAATGAGAATTTATGTGGTCAAAATATTTTTAAGACAAAAGAGACTATTGATGTAGCCCCTTTCCTTCATTACTAAAAATCATCATCATTATTATTTTTTTATTTGTATGTATGTACTTCCTACTTCTAGACAACAGCCAGAGATGGGGCAAAAGGTGTAGCCCCAGCCCAAGCAGAAGGCAGTCAGTATTTGAAGCTGTGTGAAATGCATGTTCTGCCATGTAGTCTTTCTTTTTTTTTTTTTTTTAAATTATACAGGTTTATTATAAGAAAGGATGATCAGTGACTATTTTCTGCCTTTACAGAAGATTAAAGAGGAAATGGGTTTTAATTGCAGCAAGAGCATTTGTTAATACCTAAGGATGTCATCTTGATTTATAAGTGATTAAATATTGAGATATAGTACCAAAGGTGTAGTCTTTCTTAGTTTAGTATTTAGAATCCAGGGCATTGCATTTTCCTGAAAACAATAGCAAAATGGGCATTTTATACAGGCTTGCAGCTTAATCTTATCAAAATGAGACAAAGGCAAAATTTCTACCTATTTTTCTTGGAAAAGAAAATACCTAGAGGAAGTGTACTTGAAGATGTAATGCAAAAGCATTAAATAAAACCATTCGGTCAACAAAATTTAGCAGGTAAAATTAAGGTGTCAAGACACATTTGGTGTTTTTTTTTAAGTGCAGAAAATACTTAAATATTTTGCAGTGTTCTTTCCAGTAGAATTGACAATACAGACCACCTACAAATCATAGGTCTGTTACTGTTTTGTCATGCAAACTAGACATCTAAAAGTTGTCCTAGACTTTGTTTCTGGAATTTCTAAAATTTACATTCCTTCCACTGGGAGAATTTAGCCCTGGTTCAGCCAATAATGCTTTAAACCTGAGTCCAATAGCTAGCCAGACCGGTGTCATCCCTGCTAAGATCCATAATCATGGTGTGTACAAATCCCCAGAAGCTTTGTCAATGATATATGGATGGATGACCTAAAAGTCTCTGTGTCACTGAAGCGCATAGGAGGAATGGACCCTTAGACCACTTAGTCCATTAACTGAAACAACTCTTGTAGATTCTCTAAGCAATGGAAGAATTTGACCTAGGCTTCTTGGTTCACAGTAATTTTTTTTTCTGCATTGCCTTATGGTTTTTCTTCGTAATATCTATGATTGTCATAAAGTAATGTAATACAAGGTATGGGTAATGAGGCCAAACATATCCTCAATATGGATCTACCATCCAAGGCATTGATTTTTGACTTTTCAGTTATACTTTACCAACTTGAGGATTTCTTACTTTATTTTATTTTAGATTCAGAGGGTACATGTGCAGGATTTTTTCTTAGCTATAGCGAACACATCCTCTCCTTACCTACAAAGAGAGAGAGAGTGCAACAGTGAGAATAAAGTAACAAACACTAGTTCAACAAGGATTTTTACCTTATTTATGAGCTTAGTAGGCTATTTGGAATACATAATTTTTATGTCAAAAAAGTGCAATTTTAAGAATATTCTTGGCTGCTCTGCCTATGGAGTAGCCATTCTTTTATTCCTTTACTTTCTTTAAAAAAAGAGAATATTCTCATTGGCTTAAGAGGATTGGGTCAAAGTATTTTAAATTTTAATTTACTTGCATTTTCTGGATGTTTTTATATGACATATTATGCATATGATGATTCCAGGCTTCTCTACATCTTCCACATTCCTGTAGATGAATGATGCCCTCCCCATTCCCAACTCTCAGGGATGACCTTGATGTCTTCATGAGTGGTACACAGAAGTGCTGGGCACATGTTGTTTATCTGTGTTTGTCCACTCTTCAAAAAGTTTTTTTTTTTTGCATCAGGTTATTAAGTAGCCAGTAGAATATAAGACATTATCAAATACATTTTAAGATCCAACTCATTCTATAAATATTTTGCATATCTCTATGCAGTTGACTTGGCTAAAGTATTATTTTAGTGAGTAGCTATATATTTATTTAGTTATTATTATTATTATACTTTAAGTTCTGGATACATGTGCAGAACATGCAGGTTTGTTACATAGGTATACACGTGCCATGGTGGTTTGCTGCATCCATCACCCTGTCATCTACATTGGGTATTTCTCCCAATGCTATCCCTCCCTTACCCCCTACCCCCCTGCTATACCTCCCATAGCCCCCCGACCGGCCCCCTTGTGTGATGTTCCCCTCCCTGTGTCCATGTGTTCTCATTGTTCAGCACCCACTTATGAGTGAGAACATGCAGTGTTTGGTTTTCTGTTCTTGTGTCAGTTTGTTGACAATGATGGTTTCCAGCTTCATCCATGTCCCTGCAAACGACATGATCATTCTTTTTTATGGCTGTTTAGTAGTCTATGGCATATATGTATCACATTTTCTTTATCCAGTCTATTATTGATGGGAAAAGGACATAAACAGACACTTCTCAAAAGAAGACATTTATGCAGCAAACAAACATGAAAAAAAAAGCTCAACATCACTGATTATTAAAGAAATGCAAATCAAAATCACAATCAGATACCATCTCATCCCAGTCAGAATGGTAATTATTAAAAAGTCAAGAAACAACAGATTCTGGTGAGGTGGTGGAGAAATAGGAATGCTTTTACATTGGTGGTGGGAATGGAAATTAATTCAACATTGTAAAAGATGGGGTGGTAATTCCTCAAAGATCTAGAACCAGAAATACCATTTGACCCAGCAAGCCCATTACTCAGTATAAACCCAAAGTGACTGGGAATTTTACCTTGTTGCTAGGTTTATATCTCTGTAAATATATTAGTTCATTCTCATGCAGATAATAAAGATATATCCAAGACTGAGTAATTTATAAAGGAAAGAGGTTTAATTGACTCATAATTCTGCAGGGCTGGAGAGGCTTCAGGAAACTTACATGGTGGAAGAAGCAAACACATCCTTCTCCACATAGCAGCAGCAAGGAAAAGTGCCAAGCAAAAGAGGGAAAAGCCCCTCATAAAACCATCAGATCTCATAAGAAGTCACTCATAATCATGAGAACAGCATGAGAGTAACTGTCCCCATGATACCTCCCACCGGGTCCCTCCCATGGCATGTGGAGATTATGGGAACTACAATTCAAGATGAGATTTGGGTAGGGACACAGCCAAACCATATCAGCTTTGTTCTGGGACACAGTTAAGGTATATGAAAATAGTTTGATCCTTTCAGGTTTTGCTTTCATGATTTATTAAATGAGACCAGAGCAGCTCTCATTATAGGGCTAATTATCCCCACTACCAAGACAAGACCTTTCTGAGTATTCTACCAAATGCCTTATGAATCATGAGGTCTTCCAGTGTGATTTCTGGGTACAAGCATGATGCTGATTCTGTGTGAATGCCAGACACTGTTACCTCTATCCTCCCAGGTGATTCTGTTCCTGGCCTCAGGCAGTTTCCTTACATGCATGTGCTAATCATTACTCAGCTGAAAACTCAAAGGAAGCTACAGATCTTCAGATATCTTGCCTAGTAGTCTTTCCAATGAACTCTTGCCACTTTATTCACTCTCAACTTTTAGCTCTATCTCTTGTCAGGGAGTCTTCCAGGCTCCACTTGGGTTCCCCCTTCCTGTACTACAGGCTGGACTCTCTCTCAAAACATTAAACTGGGATAATCATAGGACTCACTTCATTTATCTCCTGTCTTTCAGGTGTCACTGTTTTTGCCTGATATCCTGTGTCTTGAAAACCATTGTTTCATATACTTTAAACATTTATTGGTTGTTTAAGGTGAGAGGGTAAATCTGGTTTTTTACTCCATCTTGGCTAGAAGTGTAATCTGATCATAGAATATTTATTTGGAGAATGATAACAGGTACTGTTTATTAGAAAGAAAAAGAAAGGGAAGAAAAAGAAAGAAGGAAGGAAGGAAAGGAAGGAAGGAAAAGAAAGAAAGAGAAAGAGAAAAAGAAGGAAAAAGGGAATAATAAAGGTTTTAGACAAGAAAGGAAAAAGGAAGTAAGGAAGGGTTTAAACAACTGCTTGTTAGGAAGCAGCAAAATGAGAAAAAAATGATATAGTTTTTTATGAAGCTAAATTTATTTCATTTAAATTGCAATAGACATGATCTATTTGGTACTTTTTTGTGTGTCAAAAAGTCTTTCATTTTGTGTTTTACCTTGCACAATGAAAACTGGAAACTCTTCTAACTAAAAAGATTACTGGCCTCTCAAATTCCAAAGTCTAAAAAAGAGTGGTTGAAATTCAGGGTTTTTAAAGTCTTAAAAGCAGTCTGAGAGAAAACACATGCTATATATAGAAGAGCAAAGATAAAGATAACAATAGATTCCATATCAGAAACAATGTAAGAGAGAAGGCAATTTATTTTAAGAACAGGTGAACTCCAGGTAGCTGAGAAATTAATTTCTGAGGTGATAAAAAACTGAGAGCTCTTTGGAAGTTGTCATTGTATCCCTATTTGTCATTTTATTTCGAGTGTCCAACACATAGTTGGCACTTAATATACGGTTGTTGAGTGAATGAATGAATTTGGTGCTTAACAACATAACACCCTAGGTCTGGCAGGCCCAGGAATTTTCCAGTGCAGCTCTCTTCTTAATTGACCTCCTTTATTAAAGTGGAAACAGTGCAACTAATTGGCTTTAACACAGGCTAGTTTCCCCAGGTCACTGATGTGGCTGTCACATGCCCCTCAGTAAACAAGTTCTTGTGCAAGGCACCTGAGACAGGGTCTTGGACCATGACAACACAGCTAGGGAAAGAGGAAAGAGTGCAGCATTAACTGGCGAATCTGTGACTATCTGATAGCATTGACACAAAACTGGCAAAGAATTAACTAAGCAGGTATCTCCTACAACACCGATTACTTATTAGAATCACTTGGGTTGCTTTTAAGACATATCGAATCTGTACACAGAGAGATTAATACTCAATCTGGGATGGGGCAAAATTGGAAACCGAAACATTTTTAAAGCTCTCAGTTATCCTATTGTGCAACTAGAATTACAAGTCACTGCATCAAGCCAACAAACAAATAATTCCAATCCTTCTATCTTTGATGATTTTGGCAATTAAAAAAGTGTCCTATTTTCTGGTATGGTGCTACCAGTAGAATGTATGCATTAGAAGAACTCAAATATCAGCAAATATGAAAGGTTTCATTTTGGTGCCCATTTTTCTTATAAGTTTCCATTCATGTTCTATAGCAGGAAAATAGTGCAATCTGTTAAAGCACTGGTCTAATGTAATATATCTGTAGTCAAATTCAAGTATTATCACTTCAATTACTATCCAATTCAAAATTCTCTCTCCACACTGCCTTCACGCCCTGCATTCAACTGCAATTCAAACTGCATTCAACTCTTGCTGAATTTCCAGGGCGGGAATCTCATGTTTGACTTCTTGTGAAGGCAGCAGAGAGAGGGGAAGATAAGAAAAATGAGCTGTCTGGTGCAGGCAGTGGGGAAAGTGGAAGTGGAATAGCTGATTTCAGTCATCTCTCTTCTGATTCCAGCTGCCAATGTCATCACCCAGTCTGGTCGATGGGTACCACCTGCTGGCTCAGTGATCCTTGGATGCCTCTGGCATTCTGATATTCACTTAGGCTTCATCCAATCTCAGGGTCGTGGTCTACCATGACCCTCAAGAAATGGGGTTCCTTCATGTGCACCCAAACTTTACAAGGCATGGGATAAATGGAGGCCCCATACCCTAAGTCTACATGTTTAAGAATTATAAATCAGGCCAGACATGGTGGCTCACGCCTGTAATCCCAGCACTTTGGGATGCCAAGGTGGGCGGATCACAAAGTCAAGAGATCGAAACCATCCTGGCTAACATGGTGAAACTACATGAAACAACATGGTGTCTACTAAAAATACAAAAATTAGCTGGGCATCGTGGTGCACTCCTGTAGTCCCAGCTACTTGGAAGGCTGAGACAGGAGAATCGCTTGAACCTGGGAGGTGCAGTTTGCAGTGAGCCAAGATTGTGCCACTGCACTCCAGGCTGGTGACAGAGCGAGACTCCATCTCAAAAAAAAAAAAAAAGAATTATAAATCAAACTAACAAACTGCTAACTGAAATATGCCCTTTATGCTAAAACCTCTCAATAAACTAGGTTATCAATGAACATATCTCAAAATAATAAGAGCTATTTATGACAAATCCACAGCCAATATCATACTGAATGGGCAAAAACTGGAAGCATTCCCTTTGAAAACCAGTACAAGACAAGAATGCCTTCTCTCACCATTCCTATTCAACATAGTACTGGAAGTTCTGGCCAGGGCAATCAGGCAAGAAAAAGAAATAAAGGGTATTCAGTTAGGAAAAGAGGAAGTCAAATTGTCTCTGTTTGCAGACAACATGACTGTATATTTAGAAGACCCCATCATCTCATCCCAAAATCCCTTAAGCTGATAAGCAACTTCAGCAAAGTCTCAGGATGCAAAATCAATGTGCAGAAATCATAAGCATTCCTATACACAAATAACAGACAGACAGACAAATCATGAGTGAACTCCCACTCACAATTGCTACAAAGAGAATAAAATACCTAGGAATACAACTAACAGGGCATGTGAAGGACATCCTCAAGGAGAACTACAAACCACTGCTCAAGGAAATAAGAGAGGACACAAACAGATGGAAAAACATTCCATGCTCATGGTTAGGAAGAATCAACATTGTAAAAATGGCCATACTGCCCAAAGTAATTTATAGATTCAATGCTATCCCCATCAAGCTACCACTGACTTTCTTCACAGAATTAGAAAAAAACACCTTAAGCTTCATATGAAACCAAAAAAGAGCCCACATAGCCAAGACAATCTTAAGCAAAACAATCAAAACAATAAACAAAGCTGGAGGCATCACACTACCTGACTTCAAATTATACTACAAGGTTACAGTAATCAAAACAGCATGTACTGGTACCAAAACAGAGATACAGACTAATGGAAAAGAACAGAGGCCTCAGAAATAACTCAACATATCTACAACCATCTGATCTTTGACAAACCTGACAAAAACAAGCAATGGGTAAAGGATTCCCTATTTAATAAATGGTGTTGGGAAAACTGGCTAGCCATATGCAGAAAGTTGAAACTGGATCCCTTCCTTACACCCTATACAAAAATTAACTCCAGATGGATTAAAGATTTAAACATAAGACCTAACACGAGACCTAACACCATAGAAACCCTAGAAGAAAACCTAGGCAATACTATTCAGGACATAAGCATGGGCAAGTACTTCATGACTAAAACACCAAAAGCAATGACAACAAAAGGCAACATTGACAAATGGGATCTAATTAAACTAAAGAGCTTCTGCACAGCAAAAGAAACTATGATTAGAGTGAACCGGCAACCAACAGAATGGGAAAACATTTTTGCAATCTATCCACCTGCCAAAGCGCTCATATCCAGAATCTACAAAGAACTTAAACAAATTTACAAGAAAAAAACAACCCCATCAAAAAGTGGGTGAAGGATATGAACAGACACTTCTCAAAAGAAGACATTTATGTAGTCAACAAACATATGAAAAAATGCTCATTATCACTGTTCATTAGAGAAATGCAAATCAAAACCACATTGAGATACCATCTCACACCAGTTAGAATAGTGATCATTAAAAAATCTGGATACAACAGATGCTGAAGAGGATGTGAAGAAATAGGGACGCTTTTACACTGTTGGTGGCAGTGTAAATTATTTCAACCGTTGTGGAAGACAATGTGGCAATTCCTTAAGGATCTAGAACTAGAAATGCCATTTGACCCAGTAATCCCATTACTGGGTATGTACCCAAAGGATTATAAATCATTCTATTATAAAGACACTTGCACAGGTATGTTTATTGCAGCACTGTTTGCAATAGCAAAGACTTGGAACCAACCCAAATGCCCATCAAAGATAGACTGGATTAAAAAAAACATGGCACATATACACAATGGAATACTATATAGCCATAAAAAAGGATGAATTCATGTCCTTTGCAGGGACATGGATGAAGCAGGAAACCATAATTGTCAGCAAAGTGACACAAGAACAGAAAACCAAACACCGCATATTCTCACTAATAAATAGGTGTTGAACAATGAGATCACATAGACACAGGGAGGGGAATGTCACACACCGGGACCTGTCTGGGGGTTGGAAGGCTACGGGAGGGGTAGCTGGGGGTGGGGGAATTGGGGAAGGATAACATTAGGAGAAACACCTAATGTAGATGACGGGGTGATGGATGCAGCACACCACGATGGCACGTGTATACCTATGTAACAAATATGCACGTTCTGCACATGTACCCCAGAACTTA
>CAUYLG010077147.1:0-24053 GCA_963573385.1 Cacajao melanocephalus | reverse complement strand
TATAAAAGTTCTAAAATCAATGATCTAAGCTTCTACCACTGTAAGAATCTAGAAAAAGAAGAGCTAAGCAAACCAAAGTGAGGAAAAGGAAGGAAATAAAGATAAGAGCTAGAATAAAATGGAACCAATAATAGGCCCTTTAAAAAAAAAAAGAAATACTTAAAAAAAAAAGGCCGGGCGCAGTGGCTCATGCCTGTAATCCTAGCACTTTGGGAGGCTGAGGCAAGTGGATCGCCTGAGATTAGGCTTTTGAGACCAGTAGTCTGGCCTATGTGGTAAAACCCTGTATCTACTAAAAATACAAAAACTAGCTGGGCATGGTGGTGCATGCCTGTAATCCCAGGTACTCAAAAGGCTGAGGCAGGAGAATCACTTGAATCCAGGAAGCAGAGGTTGCAATGAACCGAGGCCACTGCACTCCAACCTGGGCAACAGAGCAAGACTCTGTCTCAAAAAAGAAAAAAAAAATTGGGGAAAATCGCCAAGACATTGGTCTGGCACAAGCAAAGATGACCAAAGCAAAAATAGACAAATTGGATCACATCAAGTTAAAAAGCTTCTGCACAGCAAAGGAAACAGTTAATAAAGTAAAGAGACAACCCACAGGATGGGAGAAAATAGTTGCTAACTGTCAATCTAACAAGAGATTAATAACAATCTATAAGGAGCTCAAACAACTCAACAGGAAAAAAAAAATCTAATAATCCAATTTAAAAATGGGCAAAAGAGAGTTTCTAAGGATCATATCTGAGAATGCGGATTTCCAATCCAGAGACAATGGTCCCAATGGGATGGAGACTGAAGGCATCATTGAGAGTAACTGGAATGAGATTGTTGATAGCTTTGATGACATGAGCCTCTGAGAATCCCTCCTCCATGGCATATACACCTATGGTTCTGAGAAGTCCTCTGCCACCCAGCAGTGAGCCATTCTCCTTGTATCAAGTGTTATGATGTGATCACTCAAGCCTTATCTGGGACTGGGAAAATGGTCACCTTTGCATTTTGCATATCAATTCTGCAGCAGATTGAATTAGATCTAAAGGCTACTCAGGCCTTGGTCCTAGCACCCACTTGATAATTGGCTCAGAAGACTGAGAAGGTGGTCTTGACACTAGGAGACTACATGGGTGCCTCCTGTCATGCCTGTATTGGGGGCACCAATGCATGTGCTGAAAGGCAGAAGCTGCAGATGGAACTTCCCTATATCATTGTGGGTACCCCTGGCCACGTGTTTGATATGCTCGCCCAGAGATACCTGTCTCCCAAATACAGCAAGATGTTTGTACTGGATGAAGCTGATGAAATGTTAAGCCATGGATTCAAGGACCTGACCTATGACATGTTCCAAAAGCTCAACAGCAACATCCAGGTGGTTTTGCTGTCAGCCACAAGGCCTTCTGATGTGCTTGAAGTGATCAAAAAATTCATGATGGACCCCATTTGGATTCCTGTTAAGAAGGAAGAGTTGACCCTGGAGGGTATCTACCAATTCTGCATCAATGTGGAACATGAGGAGTGGAAACTGAGTACAATGTGTGACTTGTATGAAACCCTGACTGTCACCCAGGCAGTCATCTTCATCAACACTGGAAAGAAGGTGGATTGGCTGAGAAGATGCATACTTGGGATTTCACCATCTCTGCCATGCACAGAGATATGGACCAAAGGAATGAAGTGTGATCATGAGAGAGTTTTGTTCTGGCTCTAACAAAGTGTTGATCAGCACTGACCTGCAGCCAGAGGCACTTACGTGCAGCAGGTTTCTTTAGTTATCAACCATGACCTTCCCACCAACAGGAAAAACTATATCCACAGAATCAGTCAAGGTGGACGGTTTGACCGTAAGAGTGTGGCTATTAACATGGTGACAGAAGAAGACAAGAGTACCTTTTAAGAAATTGAGACCTTCTACAAGACCTTCATTGAGGAGATGGCCCTCAATGTTGCTGATCTCATCTGAGCAGCTATCCTGCTACCTAGCCCCAGCCAGGATTTAATCTTGGAAAACTGAGGAACAGCAGGAGGGAGAAGGAAAGGGAGCCAAGGGATGGACATCTTGTCACTTTCTTTCTTTGAATAAATGTCACTTTTTGAGGCAAAGAAAAAAATAGGTAAAAGATCTGAAGAGGCCTTTCTTGAAAGAAGACAGACAAATGGCAAACAGACATACAAAAAGGTGCTCAATATTACTGATCATCAGAGAAAGGCAAATGAAAACTACAATATGATATCATCTCATCACAGTTAAAATCCAGAAGACAGGCAATAACAAATGCTGGAGAGGATGTGGAGAAAAGGGACCCTTGTATGCTGTTGGTGAGAATGTAAATTAGTATAGCCAGTATGAAGAACAGTATGGAGGTTCCTAAAAAAACTAAAAATAGAGCTGCCATATGATCCACCAATTATACTGGTAGGTATATACCCAAAAGAAAGGAAATGAGTATATCGAAAAGATATCTGCACTCCCATGTTTGTTGCAGCACCATTCACAATAGCCAGGATTAGAAAACAACCTTTACCCATTTGTTAACAGATGAATGGATAAAGAATATGTGGTACATATACACAGTGGAGTAATATTCAGCCATAAAAAAAAAAAAGAGTCCCGTTATCTGCAGCAACATGGATGGAACTCGAGGATATTAGATTAAGCAAAATAAACCAGGCACAGAAAGACAAACTTTCCATTGTTTTATACATCTGTGGGAGCTAAAAATCAAAACAACTGAATTCATGATGACAGAGCATAAGACGATTTAAGTTACCAGAGGCTGGAAAGAAGGTGGAGGGGGAGGTAAAAGCGGGTTGGCATGGTTAATGGGTACAAAACACAGACGGAATAAATAAGATCTAGTCTTTGATAGTACAACAGGGTGGCTATAGTCATCAACAATCTACTGTATATTTTTAAATAACTAAAGTATAATTGGAATGTTTATAACACAAATAAATGATAAATGCTTGGGATGAATACCCCATTTACCCTGATGTGATTATTATACACTGTATGCCTATATCAAAATATCTCATGTACTCCATAAATACATTAATATATATCTACTAGGTACCTGTAAAAAATAAAAATTAAAAAGGAGTCTTTACAAAAGACAAATATCCCAAAATCAAAATGGATGAAGTATATAGTTAGCAAGATAAGAAAATCAAATGGTCACTAAAGAGAAAAGTGCAAAAATAAAAATAAATAAATAAATAAATAAATAAAAATAATTCAAGGAGATATGTAAAATAAAAAAATTTAAAAACAAAAATGAAAAAAAAAAAAGGTGTCATTTTTAGCCATCAGATTCGCAAGGATTGAAAAAGCCATTTCCCCAGACCCTTAACAAAACTTAGTTTTGGGCCAGGCATGGTGACTATCATGCCTGTAATCCTAGCATTTTAGGAGGCCAAGGTTGGCAGATTGCTTCAGCTCAAGAGTTCAAGACCAGTCTGGGCAACATGGCAAAACCCCATCTCTGCCAAAAATACAAAAATTAGCTGGGCATGGTGGTGCACGCTGTGGTCCCAGTTACTTGGGAGGCTAAGGTGGGAAGATCACCTGAGCCCAAGAGGCAGAGCTGTTGCAGTGAGCCAAGATTGTGCCACTGCACTTCAGCCTGGGCAACAGTGAGACCCTGTCTCAAAAAAATATACATAGTTTTGCAAATTTGGTACTCTCAGTGAGAACATAAATGTGTATGAATCTTCTTAGTGCATTTTGGCAATCTGCAAGAACATGTAATTTGGCTTCTAGAAATTCACCCAAAGAGGTAAGTATTAAAGGGCAAAAAGATGAAGGCACAAAGATACTCACTAAAGCAGGATTTATGAAAGAAACCATTGGAAGCAAGTTACATGCCATCAATAGGCTTGATTAAATAAACTAAGGTCATTAAGGATAATGTAGGTTTGTTACAGAAAGATGTTAACATTGCTAGGGAGAGAAATGTAGGTTATAAAACAGCATATGTAGTCTGATCTCATTTATATGAAATTCAAAATTTCACATAAATGTATATATTTACAAAGAGATTTCAGAAAAAAAAGATTTTGGAAGGGTATTTAGCAAAATATATACAGTGATTATGTCAAGTAGAGGTAGATTTGGGATAATTTCCTTTAAACATGACCACATACATCTTTATCGCCATATTTACTTTTTTTTTTTTTTTTTTTTAAGATGGGGTTTCACCATGATGGCCAGGCTGGTCTTGAACTCCTGACCTCAGGTGATCCACCCACCTCAGCCTGCCAAAGTGCTAGGATTACAGGCGTGAGCCACCGCGCCCGGCCTCATATTTACTTTTTACAGTGATCAGCTGAGGGCTTTTATCTCAGAATTATTTTTATAACTTTTTCAGCATTTTTTTGTCCTTTTTTTTTGAGACGGAGTCTCACTCTGTCACCCAGGCTGGAGTGCAATGGTGTGATCTCAGCTCACTGCAACCTCCGCCACCCAGGTTCAAGGGATTCTCCTGCCTCAGCCTTCTGAGTAGCTGGGATTAAAGGCATGCACCACCACGCCCAGCTAATTTTTGTATTTTTAATACAGAGACAGGTTTTACCATATTGGCCAGGCTGGTCTTGAACTCCTGATCTCATGATCCGCACACCTCAGCCTCCCAAAGTTCTGGCATTACAGGCATAAGCCACAGCACCAAGCCATTTTTTCATAACTATCACTCTTAGAAAAATATTTTATACATGTCATTTTACAGAGTATGTTACCTACACCAAAATGTGGTGAACACATTCACTCACTGAAAAAAAAAAAAACTACCCTGATCCATCAAATAACTAGCATCACTAGAAAAATATTTCATGCATGTATCTTTACATAGTATAATACATGCACTACAGTGTGATGAACATACTCTTTCACTGAAACAATCAGCATGATGATCATTTTTTCTGATTACTATAAGCTTAATTTTTTAACTTACAAATCTTTTGGAATTAGCAAAAGAATATTAAGAACAAATAACAGCCCTCTATATTAAGTAACTTATTTTATGGGTTATAAAGAGAGTGAGACTTGCGAGCAGTATAATTGACAAAGAAACCTAATAAACTGGACATAAAAGGAAGCCACTTGCCTTCCTCAGGTTAAGCTATAATTTGATTCTTGTACAAGGCACAGGAAGGACAAGTATTTTCACTGCATCTTTTTGTGCTGAGTAATATTACACAATAATAAGTATCAAAAAGCCATTTTTCTGAAATGAAACACATCCTTGAAACATATCTACAGAATGTAACACAAACAAAACCTTTAACGCAAAACTTTTATTTATTGACTGACTGACTGATTGAGACAGAGTTTCGCTCTTGTCACCCAGGCTGGAGTGCAGTGGCAGGATCTCGGCTCACTGCAACCTCTGCCTCCCGGGTTCAAGCGATTCTCCTGCCTCAGCCTCCCAAGTAGCTGGGATTACAGTTGCCTGCCACCACACCATGCCCAGCTAATTTTTGTATTTTTGGTAGAGACAGGGTTTTACCATGTTGGCCAGGCTGGTCTCAAACTCCTAATCTCAGGTGATCAACCCGCCTCATCCTCCCAAAGCACTGGGATTACAGGCATGAGTCATCTCACCCAGCCTCATTCTTCTATGTAAATCTAGGAACACAACCAGAGTGAATAGCTCCAGAAAAGTTCCCTAGATTTTGCAGAAATGACAAACTATACAAAGCAATATATTTTCATGCCCTCATAAATTATCAAATGAGCCTCCCCAAAATCAGGGAAGCAGGGTTATACGGAGAGTCTTGTGCTAGTTTGCCCTCCACTTCCTTTGTGGGTTTTTTTTGTTTATTTTTATTTTTATTTTTGTCCTCCACTTCCAAACAGGCTAAGTCACTTAAGATACAGAAGTGGATAAAGATCATTTTGTACGAAGCCATTCTTTAGCCACTAGGTTTCCCAGGTTTGGGGTTTACAAACCATAGGGCTATGGAATGCAAATAAAATCTGACCCTAAATAATCTTTTCCTTTACCACTGCTGACATTCCTCAAAAACCTAGATCTTTTCTTTCAAAATAAAGAAAATTAGCAGGAGGCTCATCCATAACAGACTCCCAGGGTCTCACTGTCAATAAAATCAGTGCCATGAAACAATCAGTGTGCTTCAGGGGAAGAGTCCCTAAGTGGAAACACAATACACAAAAGGATGATCAACATTAAAATGTCTTCCTAATTGGGGGAAAAAATCAACACCTATTTCAAGAGTTAAAAGGCTGCCTTTTATTGAACGGTTATGCTACCTCTCCAACAGGCAGGCAGTGGAGACATTTTAAGAGCATTACCTTTAGGAGGAAAATACGACTTGCTTTCAGCTTTGTGAGGCCAGTCTACCACAAGAGGTCCAAACCTGCGAAAGCTGGCAGTGATCTCATCTACAAAACAAAGAAAGAATCTTAGCAAAAGAGAAAAAAATAATTGCAATCAGAATAGCACAAAACATGTCTTTTTAGTTTAAAAAATGTTTTGAGGGTTATTTTCTAAAGCATTTTTACAGAAGTAAAACCTACTAAATGAAATACCATTGCTTGGGTATACATTTGGTTATTCACCTTTAACAGTGCAAAGCATGTTTCTAACTATAATTCATCTCCTTTCACTGCCAATAAACTTGACATAAAGAATTTGGAAGAAAAATATCTCATATTAACTAAGGTGACTTCTATGTCAAATAGAAATATTCTAAAAATAGGAATGTTCTCTGATTTTAGAAGAAAAGGTACAGAAAATATTTAAAATATGGTTTCACTTGTACGGAACCTCTAAGATTATTTTAGAAATAGATATGATTCTTTTTTATTTTAATTTTTTTTTTAAGATGGGGTTTCACCATGATGGCCAGGCTGGTCTTGAACTCCTGACCTCAGGTAATCCACCCACCTTGGCCTCCCAAAGTGCTAGGATTACAGGCATGAGCCACCGCACCCGGCCAATTTTTTTTTTTTTTTAAATAAAGACGGGGTTTCACCATGTTGGTCAGGCTGGTCTTGAATTCCTGACCTCAGGTGATCCGCCTGCCTTGGCCTCCAAAGTGCTTGGATTACAGGCATGAGCCACCACGCCCGGCCTAGATATGATTCTTTTGGTGAGGAGTAGGGGCAATAAGTGCCCCTTTCAATAGTTTCTTATCATCCAATTGATAAGAAAATGTTGAAAGTCAATGCTTTCTTTAATAACTATATACTACACACCATATATAGAAAATATATCAAAAATTATAGATCAATATATTTATCTTTTCCTTCTGACATCTGACTCAAAGCAGAGGTTATACCTGGCTCCTACTCAGGTTTAGGGTACCACTCTCTCAGCCATGACCTTAAAAATTGTCTTAAAGAAAATCTAATCAATAGATGAGATTAACATGAATACAAGAATAATTTGGAGGAAATTAAGTGTTCAGCTATATATAACTTTAATGTATAGTCTAGTCTAAAATAAAACTACTTTTTGAGACTCTTGTCCTCTCACCATGAAAAAAGGAAATCATGATTAACTAGAAGTGTGTCATAGCCAGAATAATGCTAGAAAAACAATACAGTAAGAATATCAGACAGTATTTTTATACCAGACCCAAAGCCTGCCGGAACTAGAGTCGTTTTTTGCTTTAGTTAACTCTGTCATGATTTTATTTCATTCATCCTTTCAACAAATATTTATTGACAATTTACTGTGTGCTAAAATAAACTGGCTTTAGGCATAAGTGAACACTCACTTTTAGACTGACAGCATCTAAACTATATTATTAAGAAAAATTCGAGGCCGGGCACGGTGGCTCATGCCTGTAATCCAAGCACTTTGGAGGCCAAGGTGGGCGGATCACCTGAGGTCGTGAGTTCAAGACCAGCCTGACCAACATGGTGAAACCCCGTCTTAAAAAAAAAAAAAATTAAAAAAAAAAGAAAAATTCGAATTCATCTCCATTCTTTTAAAGAGGGGAATTACGCTTTTTATTAATAGGTATTTGTTTTTATTTGTTTATTATGAAACAGGGCCTCACTCTGTCACCCAGGCTGGAGTTTAGTGGTGTGATCATAGCTCATTGTAACCTCAAACTCCTGGGCTCAAGTGATCTCCCACTTCAGCCTCCTGAGTACCTCAGAGTACAGGCATGCACCACCATACCCAGCTAATCTTTTTATTTTGTAGAGACAGGGTCTTGCTATGTTGCCTAGGCTTGTCTTGAACCCCTGGGCTCAAGCAATCCTGCTACTTTGGCCTGTCAAAGTACTGGGATTACAGGCATGAGCCACTGCACTGGCCAGTATTTATGTTAAAATGTGAGATTATTTGGTGTGGTGGACATGAACAAAAGCTCTGGAATCTAATTGAATTTGAGTTGTAACTACACCATCAGCTATGTGACCCTGAACAAATTCTTTCTCTCTTATCCTCAGTTTTCTTATCTATAAAATGGAGATGCTAGGATATCCACATAAGATAGCTATGAGGATTAAATGAGATAATGTAACATGAAGTACTTAGTACAATAACATACTATTACTTTCTAATCTACCAAATAGTCTCACCTCCTATACGCTAAGATATAAATGCCCTAAAATTGACTCGGAGAGGAGAGGCAGGGTCAGACCACACAAAGAACAAACTCAGCCTTTTGTAAAATCATTAATGAATGCATAGTACCTTCATCAATATCAGGAGGAAGGCCTCCAACAAACACCTTTCTAGAGTAGCGTTCTACTCGTTCCCCATTTTGACAGCGAGTGGGAGAACTTAAGCCAGATGACAAGGCCTGATCGCCGTGGCTGTCGTCCAGGAAGGCATCTTCAAAGGGAAAGAGAGAAGATCGACCTGAAACAAATGTGGGAGTTTCTATAATTAAAATGATTTTCTAGGACAATAAATGCTCTATTAGAAGCCCGAAGTACGGAGAGAAGCATTCAAAAAATGTGTCCTGAGCTATGGCTTTTCCAAGATTACCAGGACTGAAGATTACCAGGTCTAGATACGTTTTTTATCATCATTTTTGTATAAGAGTATGCACAGCCTTTGGATGACCAGATTGCTATCTAAAGAAGCACTGGTAGGGCGTGGTGGCTGATGCCTGTAATCCCAGCACTTTGGGAGGCCAAGGTGGGTACATCACCTGAGGTCAGGAGTGGTTAACAGGGCAAAACCCTGTCTCTACTAAAAATACAGAACTTAGCCAGGTGTGGTGATACATGCCTGCAATCCCAGCTATGCAGGAGAACTGCTTGAACCCAGGAGTTACAAGTTGCAGTGAGCCGAGATTGCGCCACTGCACTCCAGCCTAAGCAACGAGAGTGAAACTCAGTCAAAAAAAAAAAAAAAAAAGCAGCAGCATCAAAATTGCAGTGGTTTCCTTGCTAAATTGCTGCATTTTACTTACACAGTCTCTATCACAGCACAGCTACTAGGAGTATATTCAGCAGCTATTTTTTCTTTCTTTAGTCATTTCTTAAAATAAATGAACAAAGTAATCTCTATCCACAGATTTTTATCTGCTCTTTATGGTTACCTCAGAGGTTTAGTTCTAAAGAGTAGTCCTGATAGCCAAGGGAATCAGGTGAAACTGGTGACAGAGGCTGATAACTTCTTTTCTAAGAACAGAACTAAAGATCATCAAATTTTCCTTGTCATTCCAAGCTACTCTAATTGGGAAATAAACATATGAAATTTACTTACCCAAGGACAGGGTAAGTAAATGAAAACATGTAACTTAAGATGTGGGAGTAGAAACGTAGAGGTGGTTATGAAACCCTTAACCCTACGAATCTAGGCTATATTTTATGCCACTCAAAAAATATATGAAAAGAAATGAAAAAGAATTATTTTCATTGTTAACTTTATAGCCAAATAAAGTTTGTAGAGCAAAAGTACCTACCCAGTCCACATAACTATAAGAAATATAACAGCAGTTAGAGTCAGCAGTAAATTTACCAGCAGTAAATTTAACACAATAATGCCACTTGGCATTACAAAATAAAATCTAAATTTAAAATCAAATCTATTTCCTGTTTGAGTCAGTGATTTCCTAGTAAAACTTTCCACTAGGTTCCACTCTAAAAATGAACCATCAGAGCACTCTAACTTTTTGGGGAAAAAAGGAAAATTCCCCTCTAAAATAAATTCATATATTCTTAAAAAAAAAAAAAAAAAAACCATTTAGTCTATCCTATCTTTATTTCCCTGAAACCTAGGTTTTGTGTCACAACAGCCAATTCTTGAAAACAGAATATAAATAGGCCTTAGAAAAATACTGAACATGTATTTCTTTTACAAAAAAAGTTTAAGTTATTAATATAACTGGCTATTTTGTGAACAACCCAGGTAGTATAAAAAAGACACTGTTTTAATGTTAGGAGTTAAATAAAAAGACCAAAGAATTTTTTGTTCAGTTTTTCCCAGCTTAGCTACAAAGAAACAGAACAAAATCTGTCACCTCATGCCACCTATCTTTTTTAGCCTGGCAGCAACAAACAATAGACAGTAAATCCTTGTCCCTTGATGTTTGTTTTGATCACTGGCGGTAAAAGAAATAGATTTGCAGCAACCATAGGCAAAAAGAGCTTCCCAAAGACATCCAGAGACATTCTCCTATAGCTGACAGGTCCACTTTATTCCATAGCCCACAGTCAGTGAATTACATGCCTACTCAGTGTCAGGCATATGTGCAAATCAGCATTTCCCACTGAAAGTTCCTAACCCCACCTCTTACCTTCAACACTAGTAACATTATATACTCAGAAAACAAGAGCTGGGGAAGGGGAAGCAAAATAAACTGGGAAAGTAATGAATACTTTATTCCTTTCCACGTCCAAAAATAAAAGGCTACAAAAAGTTCTACAGTAAAGAAACATTAACTGGCCGGGCATGGTGGCTCACGCCTGTAGTCCCAGCTCTTTGGAAGGCCAAGGCTGGCAGATCACTTGAGTCCAGGAGTTCGAGACCAGCCTGGGCAACATGGTGAAACCCTGTCTACAAAAAATACAAAAATTAACCAGGCATGGTGACACACATCTGGAGTCCCAGCTCCTGGGGAGGCTGAGGCAGGAGGATCGCTTGAGTCTAGGAGGTAGAGGTTGCAGTGAGCTCAGACCGTACCACTGCACACCAGCCTGGGTGACAGAGTGAGACACTCCCTGTCTCAAAAAAAAAAAAAAATTAACTTACTCCAGCATTACCCAGATGTTAAAAGAATTCTTTACCATACAAAATTCAGTGGAAAACACTTTAGGAAATATTCACCCACATTTCAGTGACACCGAACAAATGAATCACAGTCTGGTGGGAGAGGCAGGCAAGTACATAAATAATTATAAAACACAGAGAGAAAGAAGTACTAAGAGAAGACTTTACCAAGTGACACAAGAGCACAATTTACTGCCCTCCTGGAGAATGGCAAGGAGAGGCTCTTAGAGTATTTTTACAGGAGGGCAAGTTTGAGCAGAATCTTGTCAGAGTGGGAGATTCTGAAGTAAAGAACAAGAAGCCACAGAGCAAGTACTGTCAAAACAGCTCTTGATCTTTCCCTCCAAAATTGCTCCTTCTCTAGTATTCCCTAAAATCTCAATAAAAATGCTGATTATCCACACTGGATTCAATCCAGAAACCTAAAACCCACCCTTGACATCTCCCTCTCTTATACTCCATGTCAAATCCATCTCTACTAAGTCCTACCAACTCAAGTAGACTAAATAGTCTGTTTAGTCTACTGACTTCTACCTCATACCCCACAATGCTTTCTCCACATAACAGCTAAAGGCACTGTTTTCAAACATTAATTTGAACATATAAGCATACTCCTCACCCTATCCTCAAAAGCCTTCAATGACTTCCCACTGCTTTCTGGATAAAGTACAAAAACGTAACTGTGAACTACAAGGCCTCTGCACACCTCCCCTTCATCATAGTTGCTGCCTCTCCCTCTTGCTCACTAACGGCCAGTCATACAGACCTCCTTCACCTTTCCTGATTATTCCTCCTTGCTGCAGGCCCTAAGGACAACGTGTTCCCTCTACCTAAAACAAACATACCCTTTTCAACTCTCCAATTTCCTAATTAATTCCTATTAATTCTTCAGGTCTCAGCTGAAAAGTTTCCTCAGGTTGAACTCTCCTAAGCCTTTAGATTAGGTTAGATCCCCTTTTCTATCTGTATCTCTTTCCCTAACCCTATTAAATTGTAAACTCTATTTAATCTTGTTCACCACTGTATCTTCCTGCCCTAATTAGGTCACATAAAAGGCACACCAAAAATGTTAAATGTAAGGCAGCATCCAGGAAAGGAAAACAGTATGTGCAAAGGCATGACGCTGCAAATCTATGATGAAACACAATACACAGAAGTGAGAATGGCAAGAGATGTAACCATGTCCTAGAAAATTGAGACCCTTCCTATTGCTTTTATTTGCTCAAGCTTAATGTTCCATATTACAAAATGGAAAATTATTTTCCCACTTTTTGAATTTAATATTTATTCTAATATTAAATTAGAATTAGAACCTCCACCTCCCAGGTTCAAAGGATTCTCCTTTCTCAGCCATCCCAGTAGCTGGGATTATAGGCATGTGGTACCACACCCAGCTTACTTTTTCTATTGCCTCAGCCTCCCTGGTAGTTGAGATTATAGGAGTGTGCCACCACACCCAGCTTATTTTTCTATTTTTAGTAGAGACAGGGTTTCACAGTGTTGGCCAGGCTGGTCTCGAACTCCCAACCTCAAGTGATTGGACTGCCTCGGCCTCCCAAAGTGCTGGGATTACAGGTGGAAGCCACTGTACTTGGCCCTAATACTGGCTCTTTTTTTTTGAACTACACTAACTCCATAGAGACCATGATATTCTCACCTAATCCATCTTCTGTCCTGTCAGAATGACTTCTCTAAGATACCTACGACCATGTTAGTCCCCTATCCAAAATCCTACCGTAACTTCTATTACTTCCATCAACATTTTGAACTCAGGGAGATGGGGGATGAGGTGAGAGTCTGAAGAAATCTGTGACCAACCAAACGAGAGATGAGGAAGTCTTGAACCAGAGCAGTGAAAGAGAGAAGCAGATGCATGGCCAACATAAACACAGCTCAGAATATTTTGGCAAAGAAAACAAAATCAAGAGTTGTAAAAATCTGGACAGTTTTATTAAGTGGTTATGGATAATTAAGAAATTTCCCAAGGTTTTAAAACCCAATCTCTGTCTTATTATTAGTATTTAGAGTACTATAAGTTGCCCTTGGAAATGAAACTGCTAAGAACTAACACATAAATGTTTCTCTGTGGGTAAGAATTAAGAATACAGGTCTCAGAGCACAGTCCCCAGATCTACTAATCTGAATCTGTGGGGGTCAGGCTTGAAAATCTGTACTTTGCTCAAATTTCTCCAGTGATTCCTATGCTCAAGTTTAAGAATCACTGAAGTGGAGATTATTTGTCTGCTACAGGCAGCCATTGAAAGAGATAGTTTGTGTGAAGTGTATGGAACCCTGGGAAATGGATCCAAGTTCAATCAAGTTAAGGAAAGTATATCCTCAACACTGGAATGTAAAATCTATAATCTTATCAACCTTACTGTAACATGACTGCCTGAAGTGCTGGCAGAACAGAAAGTCTGCAGAAAGCATTTAAAAGACAGAATTGCAGAGTAAGAGCTTGTAGTGTTCACCCAGAGCAGACTGACAGGAGACATGAGGACTTTATCACACTATGTAGGATTATTCCTCCAGGGGACAGAATGGTTCTCCTGATATTTCCAGAGCCTGAAAATAATCTATTTCCCTCTGCTGTTTGTTTTTTTTTTAAATATACATATGGGGTCTCACTAGGTTGCCCAGGCTGGTCTTGAACTCCTGGGTTCTAGTGATCCTCCTGCCTTGGCCTCCCAAAGTGCTGGGATTACAGGTGTGAGCCACGGCTCCTGGCCCCTCTGCTCTTATTATAAGCTCCTGGACTATTCTGTCAATAAATTCAGCACTCAGCTATTGTGAAGGGGGGACTCTTGAGCTAGTAGACAGTCAGCTATTGAAATTTTATTTCCATATACATCCAGCTCCATCAGAAACCACTGGTATTCTGATTTGTCCAGTAATCCCTTGTGAGGATAGTATTCATGCATTCATTTGATTGGCATAAATCCATCTCTAAAACAAATCATCCCTGAGAAGGTTGGTAAAATTTTAGTTCCTGGACATGTGTTACTAGAATCTGAAACTTTAAGAGGCTGCACCTAAATTGTGCGCCAGGAGAAGTCTTGCTTCACTAACTAGCAACTCTCTGACATATTCCTTTTCTTTGAGAGAAACATTTCCAAGACCAAAATGTGTTAAAAGCAAACCACATTACTTATCAAAAATTATATTTCTATGTGAAGAGAATATAAACCTGCTTTAGAACATGATACTGCCACATAAAATATGTACATTCAATGTTTCAATAAAAGCAGGAAAAAAGTTTCTTAAATGCTACAAGTTGGTCATTTGGCTTTCCACCAATGGTCTGGTTCTCTGATATCTATTTCAATTACTATCTATAATTAGTTTATGGTCCAGTAATTGGACAAATCATCTCTGAATGTGGAGATGGCTTAAAACCAAACAAGCTTGCAGGCAAAGTGCCAAATAGAAGACTTGCAAAGCATTAGGTAAGCATGGAAGGCTTGTCCAAGATAATTCCTCCCCAGAAGACTCCCTTTCCTTTCCTTCAGCAAATAATAGAAAAATAAAAGCCTATTGCCAAGCTATGCTGTCAAAGCTGCTGGGACCTCACTTCTGAGCTCCCACCAGGGCCTCTGCCATCACTCCAGCAGCTCCAGGGTACCTCTAGCCAAGCACTTCTACACCAAGCCTGACCCTTTTCATTTTAATCTTACAAGTAGCTCAGAAATTAGTCACTTTCGGGGTTTAAGAAAAAGGAATTCTGAGGCACAACTCCCTCATAAAATACATATGGAATACACACACACACACACACACACACACACACACACACACACATACACATATACAAACACACATTTTTTTCCCCTGGAAGTAAAGATAGGTTCCAGCCTAGTGTCCAGTATGTGACTTTGAACAAAAAACGTTTCATTTATGGTTTCATTTGCATAATGAGAGAGTTTAACTAGATGAAAGGCTCTCAGATCCCTGGGGACAGCAGAATTCGTTTTGTTACACAGAAATCTTACATAAAAATACATTTGCTTCTCATCAATATCTGCTATATCTTAGGCATCACAAACTTCATGTGTTTCCAAGTGAACTTTTGGTATCTACCTTAAACCTATTCTCTCCCATCCCATTTCAATATGTGGTATTACAATTCACCCAATTACTGAAGCCAGAATCTGAAAATCATTTTTGAGTCTTCCTTCTTATTTACTCTCCAAGGTAAATTCAGCAACCTGACACCATCTGTTAAATGCTACTGCTGATTCCATTCTCCAAGTTATATCTTTAATTCGTTCACTTCTCTCCAACTCCACTGCCCTTACCCTATCCTAACTACCATCATCTCTTGCCTGACATCACCTCCTCACTAAGCAACCCACTTCTCTTTTCACTCCACTCCAAACAGCAACCAAACTGCTCTTTTAAAAACATAAATCCAATCATTTGACCTTGCTTTAAAGCTTCAAAACTTTCCTCTTGTACTTGGACCAAGTTCAAAATCCTTACCAGGAGCTGATGTCCAGCAAGATCAGATTCTCTTTCCTTCCTCCAAACTCATCTTAAGACATACTCCTCCACCACTTACCAAGCATCAGCCATTCTAGGCTTCATTTACTTCCTCAAACTAAGCCCTTTCTTGCCTCAAACCTGTTTTTTTTTCCTAAGAAACATGATTTTTTTGAAATATAATTCACATATCATATAATTGATCCTTTAATCCATTAGCAGTCACTCTTCGTTTTTCCCCAACCTCTAAGCCCTAGGCAACCACTCATCTCCGTTTTGTCTCAATATATTTGTCTGTTCTGGACACTTCATATAAATGGTATCATACAAAGATGTGACTCTTGAGACTGGCTTCTTTCACTCGGTGTAATGTTTTCAAGGTTTATGTTGTAGCATGTATCTGTGCTTTGCCTCAAGCCTTTTACAAATGTAGTTCCTTCCATCTTCCCCTTTTAAACTTGTCATATATCTGAAATTTCCTTTAAAATATTCCAGGGGAAAAAGGGAAGAGAATATATGAGATAAAGTGGACAAAAATGCTGATAATAATTAAAGCTGATAATGGATATATTGGTGTTCATTAAACTATGCTACATTTTATATATTTAAAAATTTCCTTAATAAAAAAAATTTTTTTTAGATAGCTATCTCTCCATCCTTTGAGTTTCACCTCTTCAGAGGTGACCTCCCTACCTTAGAGGGACTCCACTATTCTTTCCTGCCTAGTATTTATCACCACTTTTAAGAATAAAAATATTTGTTTCACTTATTTATTGTCTTTCTCCCTACTAGAGTGATCACTGAGCAATGTCAGAGACCACATCTGGAGTCTAGAACAGCATAGGTATGCAAACACTTAAGGAGCAAAATTTGGGTTGAAGGCACTGAAAATCCCTCCTTCAGTCTTTCTTTCGGCCCCTCCCAGATTAACCTCCCACAAAAGTGAAAAACTAGTGATCTTCCCCTCACTATCGTCTGTGCTCAACTTTTCCTATTACTATGAGCAGTAACATTTTCAGATATTGTAACCATGAACATTCAGAAAATTCTCAGATTCATGTCCATGTTTTATTCCAGAATCATCCATATCTTTAAACAAGCAAGCTCATAAAACTGGGTTTGAATTAGCAGGATGGCATGCTTTTACCATGGTCTCACTGGAATAGCTGATCTCTCTCCCTTTGAGCAGGCTTTTGACAGAAATACTCAACTTTGGGCTGGGCACGATGGCTCATTCCTGTAATCTCAGCACTTTGGGAGGTTGAGGTGGGCAGATCACCTGAGGTCAGGAGTTCAAGACCAGCCTGACCAACATGGTGAAACCCCGTCTTACTAAAAATACACACAAAAAAATTAGTCGGACACAGTGGCACATACCTGTAGTCCCAGCTACTCGGGAGGCTGAGGCTGGAGAATCACTTGAACCCGGGAGGCAGAGGTTGCAGTGACATGAGATCACGCCTCTGCACTCCAGCACGGGAGACAGAGCAAGACTCCATCTCAAAAAAGAAAAAAGAAGGCTGGGCACGGTGGCTCACGCCTATAATCCTAGCACTTTGGGAGGCCGAGGTGGGTGGATCACCTGAGGTCAGGAGTTTAAGACCAGCCTGGCCATCATGGTGAAACTTCATCTTTTAAAAAAATTTAAAAAATAAAAAATAAATACTCAACTTCACACAAACAAACAAACAAAAAAGAAATACTCAACTTCAACTCAGCATACAAGTTTGTTTGGTTGGACTTTAGAACTTTTGTTATCAATTAAGTAACCCATTAACATACATATATTTTTATGAACTAAATATATGCAGGAGTACATTTATAACAGTAACTCTAATCATTCTTTTTATTTTCTCATTTCCACTGTTAAAAGGACCTTTTATATTCTCCTTACTGCTCTATAACTAGGAAATTCTGTTAAACATCAAAAATACTGGTATGAGCCAGGCACGGTGGCTCATGCCTATAATCCCAGCACTTTGGGAAGCCAAGGCAAGTGGATCACCTGAGGTCAGGAGTTTGAGACCTGCCTGGCCAACATGGAGAAACCCCATCAACACTAAAAATACAAAACTAGCCAGGCATGGTGGTGCGTATCTGTAATCCCAGCTACTCAGGGGGCTGAGGCAGGAGAATCGCTTGAACTTGGGGGGCGGAAGATGCAGTGAGCAGAGATCGCGCCACTGTACTCAAACCTGAGTGATAGAGCAAGACTCCATCTCAAAAAACAAAAATAGAAAGAAAAATACTGGCATAGCCAACATGTCTACTTATGGACAAGAATTTCATGGAGACCATAAAAACTCATTCTCATGTGAAATGAAAAGCACAATATATATTAAACGTGTAGGCAAAAACCTTAAATGACACTACCTGGTAGACTAGTTATATTTTCTCATTTGCATTTTTAAAAAGACCTTTCATATTCTCCTTACTGCTCTATAACTAGGAAATTCTGTTAAACATCAAAAATACTAGCATAGCCAACATGTCTACTTATGGACAAGGGTTTCACAGAGACCATAAAGACTCATTCTCATGTGAAATGAAAAACATAGTACATATTAAATGTGCAGGCAAAAATCTTAAATGATACTAGCTGGTAGACTAGTTTCTAACAGGGGTTGCAGTTGTATAGGACAACACATATTAAAGCTTATCAAAGGCAGAATGCTCCCAAAGAAAAATGGAAAGATTCTTTGGTGTGAGTCTTATTCCACAAATAAAATCAAGGTTTGTCTATTGGAACAAAATTAAAATGGATATAAATGGGAAATATAATTGGGTATTTTTAAACTCTATATGTAATTGATATTTATTTTCAAATCTTATTCTTTCACATCTAATTCTTCTCATTTCTTATTATTACTGCTTCAACAATATTAGTAGAAGTACTTGGTTTGCAGAGTCTACCTTCAATACCCCCATCCAAGCCTTGAGCTGATGTTCAAGTTATCTCCTGCTTTCATTACTTTATCATAAAACCCTCTTCCTAAAGCCTGACTGTGTCCAGGAGTTTCACCCTCTGTTTCAAAAACATTCATTCAGGCAGCATAGACCGTCTTATTGCCAGCTTCTCCTCTCCAGCTGGCCCCACAGGATACACTCAGAGATATATACTCCAAGCATCTGGTCATGGAAATCTCATCTTTAAACTTCCTTCTAAGGAGAAACATACTAGAAAGTCTTGCTTCCCATTCCTATTCCATTATCCAAATAGGTCCTGAAATGCTACTTATCCCAGAAAACTTTTCCACACTTATCAGGAGAGGTGTAAAAGTCCACTGCCAAATTTGTGCTAACAGAACTCAAAACTTCCACATGTATTATATTAACTTTATTCCTGTTCCTAGAAAATTTACCAATGTGGCCAGGCATGGTGGCTCATGCCTATAATCCCAGCACTTTGGGAGATGGGTGGATGGCTTGAGACCAGGAGTTCAAGACCAGCCTAGCCAACATGGTGAAAGCCCATGTCAACTAAAAATACAAAAATTAGCCAGGTATGGCAGTGCATGCTTGTAGTCCCAGCTGCTTGGGAGGCTGAGGCAGGATAATCACTTGAACCCATGAGGCAGAGGTTGCAGTGAGCCAAGATTATGCCACTGCACTCCAGCCTGGGCAACAGAGTGAGACTCTGTAAAAAAAAAAAAAAAGAAAAGAAAAGAAAAAAATTTACTAACATGTTTATGTAACACACAGAACATGATTTATAGCTCCAGTTCTATTCTTACTCATAGGTAGAGGGAGGTAACATACATCAGCAAGCTTAATTTTTAGGCTTTTTGAGAAAGTCTAAATGTAAATTAGAGAAAATGGATCAAGCATTGATTTAATCCCTGATCACATGAATAAATGAGCATGAGGAAGGCTGCCAGTTCATCAGAAGTATACCATGCAGAGTTGGTTCAAATGAATACATCTCGGAGAATAAGAGTTCTAGATATGAGATCTAGATATGCTTCATCCCATATGGTTATATCATTACATTTAAGAAAGATGACTTCTTTTTCAGCTTTGGGAATGAAAGACTTATTGAAAGCATAGACAAAATATTTTGTCTGTTCTTTTTTAGTTTCAGAAAGCCAACATTCAGTCTTTTAGCATTTGCACGTCTCTCTCTCTTTCTTCCTCTCTTTCTTCCCTCCCCCGCCCCCTCATCATTTTCTTCTTCATCTACAACTACCAAACTGCCGAATAAGAGCAGGGACCAAGCCATTCTAGGAAATATTTAGTGAAGCACCTCATACTAAGATCGTGACTTCTGAGAATAATAAAGTCAACTTTACAAATAGATATGGAGAAAGTAACATGAAAAAAGGAAGAGCATTTTTTTTCCCAGAAGCTTAGAAACTATAGGTGACTTTATATTCTTGATATATAGTATTAATATGTTATTATTTATAAAAATAATTTTAAAAAATAAGATGCCAAACTGTGCTCTGCATAAACGTATGGTGGTGTTTCAAATTAATCCTTATCAATAATCACTTAATAAGGGCTAAGTATACATAGGGTCCAGTGTTAGGTACTAGAGACAACTGTACTCAAAGAACTTATCGCAGCTGAAGAATCAGGGCATTCAGAAAAGACAGGAAGAATGCAAGACAGCAGAATCAGAGTTAAGGTTTAAACTAGCAAAATAAGGATAGACAGATAAGTAGGTGAGAGGAAGGGTGACCTGTATGGCCAGAGAGAGTGGGAAAGCAAACAGATTGGTCAGGAAAAGACGACGTGGGAAAAATGAAGATAATGAGGTTGGTAAAAGAGGCAGAGGCCAGATCATGGGGACCCTGAATTGAGAATGGGGGTGACACAGACAAAGTGGTATTTCAGAAAGGTGAAGCTATAGAAATGGAACAGGAGAAATAAAAATAGTAGAAATGAGAAGGACACGGCCTGACAAAACTAGAGGGAAAATCTTGACAAGATTTGGTGACTGATAATACGTGAGAAGAGGAAAAGCAAGTCCCTGCCGTCTATTCTGCAGATGGTATCTATTTTCTATATAAAATAGTCCATTTCCTATTCTTTCCTGACAGTGATCATTTTTCTAGCAACATGAAAAAAGTATGGTACAAAATATTTCTTAATAACATTATTTCTAGGCTTTAACTTTTTAAAATTAAAAAAATAAGGCAATAACATTTAATGATATTCATTTCCAGGAACAGAAAATAATCATTTACACAAATGTTTTTCCACTTGATGATGAAAAGCAAAAGCGACTATATGATTCACCATACATACATATTAGGTTCTGCCAATATTCACTCATTCAACAAACATTTGCTATGGAATAAATGATGAAAGTACTGGTTGGGCAAGCATAGGCAGATAATATTTTTAATTTTTTTAAATAACAAAATACTATGAGTTTAGCATCATTATCTTCTTTTCATAACTCAACTACAAAGTCAGAGACAGGTGATGAGTGGTAAACATTAGCAGATAAAGACCCAAAAGACACAGATTCTGATCTTGACTCTGGCTTTAACTTGGTCACAAAGCAAGTAAATTACTTCTTTTCCCTCAGCTTCTGCAAATAAGCACCAAAGTAACTTATATTTGTGGAATACTTTTAATTTACACAGATAGGTTTTCATCTCTCTTTTTTTTTAACTAGAACTCCACTAATACTCTGAAGTAGGACAAGACTGGTTTGATTACCTCATAATTTACAGATGAACATAGCAAATCTAAATGATAAGGCAGTGATTACAACCTACATGTCTGACCCTAAGTCCCATATGCTTTTCACTACATCCGGCTTCTCCTAGCTACTTCACAAAACTATTTGAAAAAACTACAGATATGGGAAATGCTTTAAAACAGTTACAGCATTACACAAATGAAAGTTGTATTGTTTTGTTTGGGTGTGACCAGGAGAGAATGAAGGTTTTCCTTTTTTCTTTTTTGTTTTTTTTTGAGAATGAAGCTTTTATGGGGACCAAAGCTTATTTTGGGATCCCTCTTTAAGTAAAAGAACACAGCTGGGCACAGTGGCTCATGCCTGTTACCCCAGCACTTTGGGAGGCCAGGGTGGGTGTATCACCTAAGGTCAGGAGTTCGAGATCAGCATGACCAACACGGAGAAACCCCATCTCTACTAAAAATACAAAATTAGCCAGGGATGGTGGCACATGCCCATAATCCCTGCTACTTGGGAGACAGACGCAGGAGAATCGCTTGAACCTAGGAGGCAGAGGTTGTGGTGAGCCGAGACTGCACCATTGCACTGGTGGATAACAAGAGCGAAACTCTGTCAAAAAAAAAAAAAAAAGAAGAAGAACACAAAAATTAGGTAGACTTTAGAATGGGTCCAAGCAAGTAAAACGCCCCGAAGCTTAAGCTTCATTTACCTTCGGAGTACATCTGCCTCTGGATATAACAGAAAAAAATTCACCAGCCAACCTAATAAGATCAAGAATTGCCTTTCAAAACCCAAGTTCTGCCTTCTAAGTTGTATGAAAAGAACACAAAGAATACAGGACAGAAAAATACATATGCTTGGCCTTTATTTTCTCATATTTATTTACAATAAGCCATACAACAAAAAACTTCTAAGTAGAAAGTCTTTGCCATATCCTTTTTAGAATTAAAAGAGCAAATTACCAACTAACAACAAAAAGTAATTGCAATAAAAATGATAAATTTTGCTAAAATAATTAAGCTAGAACATCACACCATATAATAATTATTGGTTTACACACACACAGGTATAAATACACGCACACATAAACACACTCATATTTACTCACAATTTGGCAAGCAAAACATCTCATTTAAAAAAAAAAAATTACCTCGTCTCCGCCCATAGCTCCTGGCTGCATGTAAACATAGAAGAAAACCATGGGTATTTGTATCAAAATGGTGAATTTAGAAATTAAAAAAAATATATTCACACAAAGCTTTTCTACGTATTCCTGGAATTATTTAATTGATATGAAGATACTGTTCAACTTGACTACAAACACTATATTAAAAAAAAAAACCTTTATGAAATACAAACTAAATCACAACATTAAAAAGAAATTTAACTGGATGTGGCAGCCACTGGAACAGATACAATGGATGTTTCAGAAGTCTTATGAGGATTTATATTGGAGCCTATTATCTATATCAAAGTATTTTAAAACTAATTTATAAATCTTCATTTGTACTTTACCTTGCCACCAGATAAGATTCCAAATAACTAAAAGCTATACCATGCAGTGGTCACTGAATTTCTTAGGACACACACATTCCCCCCAAACATACACACACACACTCTCTTCATCGATTCCCCTGAAAAATGTATAGAAATTTTATATACAACTAGCTGTTACTTTACAGAATGTGTTTCTGTAAAATTTTCAGGAAAGCTTCTCTTATTCTCTCCATTTACTTTCCACTGAATATTACAGATGGGGGAATGTAATATCTTTTTCATCTGTAAAATGAATTGCAAAAGTAAAATGAGATTAAGGCATTGGGTCCCCCTCAGGCCATGCTTAATAATACAGTGCTTTAAAGGTTTTCTTCCTCTTCAAAACTCCAGGCCTACAGAATGTACTGTTACAATGTTTAATAGAGCTAGACTGTGGTATCATGTATCATTAAAAGATCCTGTCATGTAAAATAATTTTCAGAGTAGAAAGTTTCTCAAATTTGAAACTTCAGGTTCTATTTTTAAAAATGATTTAGAGATTAATCCATTTTTTAAAAGCATGACAGGCCAGGTGTGGTGGCTCACACTTGTAATCCAGCACTTTGGGAGGCCAAGGCAGGAGGATTGTTTGAGGTCAGGAGTTTCAGACCAGCCTGGCCAACATGGCAAAACCCCATCTCTACTAAAAATACAAAAAAATTAGCCGGGCATGATAGCCCATGCCTGTAATCCCAGCTACTCGGGAGACTGAGACAGGAGAATCACTTGAACCTGTGGGGTAGAGGTTGCAGTGAGCTGAGATCATGCTACTGACCTCCAGCCTGGGCGACAGAGCAAGACCCTGTCTCAAAATAAATAAGTAAATAAATAAATAAAAGCGTGAAATGTCACACAAGTAGCTTATACTGAAAAAGGAAGATAATCTGGGGTTATATTTACAGTGTAAGATAGTAAGCATTAAATAAAACGATTTCTGGCCGGGTGCGGTGGCTCACACTTGTAATTCCAGCACTTTGGGAGGCTGAGGTAGGCGGATCACCTGTGGTCAGGAGTTTGAGACCAGCCTGGCCAACATGTAAAACGCTGTCTCTACTAAAAATACAAAAATTGGAGAGAGATCCAAGATGGCCGATTAACAACAGCTCAGGATTGTAGCTCCCAGTGAAAGCGCAGAGAGCGAGTGGACGCCGCACTTTCAGACGAATTTTTGTTGCCCACAGACTAGG
>CAUYLG010077145.1:0-28077 GCA_963573385.1 Cacajao melanocephalus | reverse complement strand
CATAAAAAATGATGAGTTTCTGCCCTTTGTAGGGACATGGATGAACCTGGAAACCATCATTCCCAGAAAACAGACACAAGAACAGAAAATCAAACACCACATGTTCTCATTCATAGGCCAGTGTTGAACAATGAGAACATGTAGACACAGGGAGGGGAGCATCACACACTGAGGTCTGTTGGGGGGGACTAGGGGAGGGACAGTGGGGGGTGGGGAGTTGGGGAGGGATAACATGGGGAGTAATGCCAGATATAGGTGATGGGGATGGAGGCAGCAAACCACATTGCCATGTATGTACCTATGCAACAATCCTGCATGTTCTTCACATGTATCCCAGAACCTAAAGTGCAATAAAATATCTATATGTATCTATATATAGATATATATAAGAGTAAATTCAAAAAAATAAAGGGGAGGAATGGTGCTATTAGTAGCAGTCAGAGTGCCTCTCCTCTCTAGGTACTGGGTTATGTAGTTTACATGTATTCTTTTCTTTAATTTCAACAATAATTCCGTAAGGCAGGTATTATCACTCTTTTTTTTTTTTTTTTTTTGAGACAGAGTCTCACTGTGCCACCCAGGCCTATCGCTCATATTTTAAAAGACTAGGAAACAAAGGCTTAGAAGTGAAATACCGGCTGGGCTTGATGGCTCATGCCTGTAATCCCTGTATTCTTTTCGGCCAAAGTGGGAGGATCGCTTGAACTCAGGAGTTCGAGACCAGTCTGGGCAACATGGCGAAACTCGTTCTCTACAAAAAATAGAAAAATTAGCTGGGCATGGTGGCGTGCGCCTATAGTCCCAGCTACTTGGGAGGCTGAGGTGGGAGGATGGCATGAGCCTGGGAGGCAGAGGTTGCTGTGACCTGAGATCGTGCCACTGCACTCCAGTCTGGGTGACAGAGCCAGACCCTGTCTTAAAAAAAAAAAAAAAAAGTGAAGTACCTTCCTCAAGGTCTGTGGATTATCAGTGGCAGAGCAGGAACTTGAACCCAGGTCTGTGGGCAGCAGAGTCAGTGCTTTTAACCACTAAGCCAGAGAGCTTAGTATTGTTTGTAGGATTGAGTGAATGAATACCTGAATGAACTTGGTGGCTGAAAAATCTAGTAATAGTTGTCTTCAATCCAGACCTACATTGGTATTGTAAATTATGCACCCAGTTTCAGTTCTCCCACTATAATTCAGTGTACAAGTGTCTTCTTCATACCAGCAAGTTTTCTGAGAATTTCATCAAAGGATGTGCTTTTTTTTTTTTGAGGTGGAGTCTCACATTGTCACCCAGGCTGGAGTGCAGTGGCACATCTAGTCTTACTGCAACCTCTGCCTCCTTGGTTCACGTGATTCTCCTGCCTCAGCCTCCGGAGAAGCTGGGATTACAGGTGCACACCACCATGCCCAACTAATTTTTTGCATTTTTAATAGAGACAGGGTTTCGCTATGTTGGCCAGACTGGTCTTGAACTCCTGACCTCATGATCCGCCTGCCTCTCCCTCCCAAAGTGCTGGGATTACAGGTGTGAGCCACCCTGCCCGGCCAGGATGTGCTTTCTTACAACCTCACTGAGGCAACTGTTGGTAATGGAAGACCTGTGTATTTTACTTTCTCTTTGGATTTGCTTTAGAACTACAGTGTTGGATGGAGGAAAAGAGGGAATTTAAACAGATGCTAAGTTGTCTAACTGACCAACTTGCTTTTAAGACATTACCAGCTGCTCTTTTAATCATTAATGAAGCATAAGCCTTGTCGTCTGGGAGGCATGTCAAAAATTCTGTTTCGGGTTTTGGTTTAAAATTGAATGTAATAGAGAGAGACTGATTCTTTCATCTCAGAGAATTGGGCGGTCTTTGAGAGCTGGGGACAAGAACTGGGCCCTGTAATAGGACACTGTGGAGTTTTTCTGCTGCTCCTCAAAGGAGAAATCATACAGATTTCTGGCACGTCATTAGTCGAAATAGGAAATGAGGCCTGAGAAATGATGTTGCTTGGGATTTGAAAGCAGAATTTGCTAGTGGCTTCCAGAGAGCGAGAGTCTCCCATGTTAACTTTGGAAATTCTTAAACCAGCAATTCAAAGACTCAGAAGATTCTAATTGGAAGGGCCTTGGTGATATTTGGTCCAACCCTCTCGTTTTTACAGGTGTGGAAACAAGCCCAGAGAGGGTCAGTCTGTGATGTACAACATTTCTGATAGCAGATGTGCAGGGCTTTTTTTGTTTTTGTTTTTTTTCTGATATCAACTGAATGTCCTACAATTGAAGTCAGTTCTGACACTAACTACCTGGACTTGCTGCAGACCCCAGAGGTTAAGGGTTCAGTCCCACAAGACTGCCCGCACTTCACATGCCAGTCATAAGTTCCTGGTTACCATCTGTACTCCCCATGACCAGCTATAAATTGGGGATTCCCATGATGCCTTCCCCGTGTTTATAAAATGCTTGATTGCCTCACAAAACTCAGGAGAACACTCTGCTTAAACTCAGGAGAACACTTTGCTTACATTTGGATACAACTCAGGAACAGCCCAATGGAAGAGATTCATCCGGCAAGGTGTGGGGAAGGGGCAGGGAACTTCTGTGCCAGCCTCCCAGCACCTTTATGTGTTCGACCTGGAAGTTCTTTGAACCCCATCGTTTAGGGGTTTTAATGCAGGTTTCATCATGTGGGCATGAGTGATTAAATCTGGCCATTGGTAAATAACTCAGCTTCCAGTCCCTGTCCCCTCTCTGGAGGTAAGGTGGGATGGGGCTACGGCCCAAAGTTCCAACACTGAAATGAACCTTGGTCTTTCTGGCTAGGGAGCCCTTGCCCTGGTAATCTCATTAGCATACAAAAGACACTTGTCTCTCAGGAGATTCCTGGGGTTTTGGGTGAGGTGTACCGGGAACCTGGACAAAGACCAAATAGATATTTCTTATTGTATCACAGTAGGAGACTTGCCAAGGTCCCACAGTGAGTCAGTTTTATGACTCTTACATGTCTTCCTACTTAGCTCACAGCATCTTGCCAGTCATTTGGATATTTGTATATGGGCAGGGAGGGTGAGTCGGGAGTAGGAAGTTTGCCATTTTAATGGAGTGGAAATTTTCAACTCAGCCTCATGAATGTAAATACATTTTACTGTTTGAAAGTTAATCTCCTTATTTAGACCGGGCTCGGTCAGAGGTACTACTTAGCTCTAGGTTTGATGGTTTACATGAAATTAGTTCATAAAATCACTGATGGTCTTCTGTTTTATCTGCTTTTTCTGGCACTGGTCCAGACCAGAAAACAAATCCCAGGCTAGGACCAGGAAAGTCTGGGACTGGTCACTGCTCTGCTGCTGATTTGCTGCCAGACTTTGGGTGGGACATGTCCTGTCGGTTTTCTCATTTGAAGAGCATGCTTTGTTTGTATGTTTGTTTTGAAGAACAGGGTTTGAACAAGCTCTCCAAGTTCATTTCAGACCTAAAGCTTAAGGCCCAAATCAAAGTGGCTTTTAGTTTTTCTTAAGACTTACAGCTCTCCATAGGAGATTCTACATATCTATGAATCGTGTGTGTGTGTGTGTGTGTGTGTGTGTGTATTCTGTGGTATGTGTATAAGTACATACACATATGTAAATACATGCACACAGGTAAATATATACATATACAAATTTTATATAAATGTAATATGTTTTATGTAAATACAAATGTATTTACCTTCTAATGATTTTCATTGAGATAGTTTACTTGTAGTAAAATGCATACATCTTAATTGTTACAGTTTTGAGACATGCATACATGTTGTAACCTTACCCCATCAAGACACACACTGTCAACCTCACCGGAGAAGGCTCCCTCAGGCCCCTTCCCAGTTAACCCTCTCCTCCAACACACCGCAGAGGGAACCACTGATCTTTTATCTGTTCTAGAAGTTCATGAGTGGAGTCACACAGTATATGCTCTTTTGTGTTGAATACCAGTGATATTTTGAAGAAGAATCATATGTGTTGTTTTCGCAACCTGCCATTTTGAAAGGTTGTAAAAAGGAGTGGTTGCTTGTGTCTGTAATCCCAGCACTTTGGGAGACTGAGGCAGGAGGATTGCTTGAGGCCAGAAATTTGAGACCAGCCTGGGCAACAGAGCAAGACCCTGTTTCTACCAAAACTTAAAAAATTAGCTGGGTGTGGTGGCACAGCTGCCTGTAGTCCTAGCTACTTTGGAGGCTGAGGCAGGAGGATTGCTTGAGCCCAGGAGGTGGAGACTGCAGTAAGCTATGATTGTGCCACTGTACTCTAGCCTGGGTGACAGAGCAAGACTCCATCTCTTAAAGATTGCGTCGTCTGGGGTCCTGCCATTCCTACTAGCTGCTGTGGTTTGAGAAGTGAGGGCCCTCTGCCAGTGGTCACCATAGTGTCTGCTGAGTGTGATGGAAGAGGTGGAGAGAACAGCTTGATTTCCAGATTCTAGGTTGAGTTTGTTTCTATAATTGTTGGTGTCGCAGTCTTCTCACTTGTCAGCTGGTCAAATCGGATCCACCAGCAGATGAGAGACTAACTCAGACACCCGAAAATGTCACTTGCGATGGCACATTTCTGACAAGGTGCCCATGAGATGCAATAATTTCAATTTCATAATTGCTTTTTGAACATAAAGACATTGCTCTAGAGTAAGCAACAGCACAAGAAAGGGAAATCAGGAAGGGGCTGAGCAAATGGGTGGAGGAGCCGTGCTGTGCCATGGAGGTCCTGGGGCCTCTCTTGGCGTTAGAGCCTAGTATCTGTGTGAGGGTTTCTTGTTTGTTTTTCTTCACGTCTTTAACATGTGTTTGCTCTTCTCAGTTTTCTCCTCCTCTTAGTCCAGCCCTTGGTCACGCCTGGACCATTGTTTGAGGCTGGGAGTTAGATCAGCTCAATACCACCCAGCTGGTCTTCTTTCTTCTATTCTTCCTCCCTTTCTACATTCTGGAACCTCTCAAAACTTCGGACAACTCTACTGGAAAATTTCTGAAACTCCCCATCTCCTTTTTTTTTTGAGACAGTCTTTCTGTCGCCACACTGGAGTGCAGTGGTGCAATCTCGGCTCACTGCAATCTCCGCCTCCTGGGTTCAAGCAATTCTCCTGCCTCAGCCTCCTGAGTATCTGGGACTACAGGTGCACGCCACCACACCCAGCTGATTTTTGTATTTTTCAGTAGAGACGGGGTTTCACCATGTTGGCCAGGATGGTCTTGATCTCTTGACCTCATGATCTGCCCTCCTCGGCCTCCCAAAGTGCTGGGATTACAGGCGTGAGCCACCACGCCCAGCCCCCATCACCTTTAGTATGATTTATAAATAGGGCCGGGCACGGTGGCTCACGCCTGTAATCCTAGCACTTTGGGAGGCTGAGGCGGGTGGATCACCTGAGGTCAGTAGTTTGAGACCAGCCTGGCCAACATGGCAAAATCCCATCTCTACTAAAAATACAAAAATCAGCTAGGCATGGTGTCGGTCACCTGTAATCCAAGCTACCCAAGAGGCTAAGGCAGGAGAATTGCTTGAACCTGGGAGGCGAAGGTTGCAGTGAGCCGAGATCGCACCATTACACTCCAGCCTGGGTGACAAGAGCGAAACTCCGTCTCAAAAAAAAAAAAAGATTTATAAATGTAGCCTGGTGTTCAAGGCCTTCACTGACTGGGCTTCTTCCCATCTTTTTTCTTACCCAGGTCTATACTGTGCTGTTCCCAGTCCTTCCTTGTCTGTGCTCAGCATGGTCTTTGGCCCTGCAAGACATTCCTTCTCTCTTGCTCATGGTTTAGACTCATATACCCTTTGAAACCTAACCTAGATCTTCCCACTGCCACAGAGCTGGCCCAGAAGCCTATGAACTGCAGTGGCACTTACAATTTATATATATTTAATAATTATCTGACTCTTTAAATGCACTGTGTTAAGTCGGGTAGGATTTTGAATTCAAAGATGAACAATGCCTGCCCTGTCCTATGCCTGCCCTGAGAGCAGCTAACTGTGCAGGGTACAAGGGAAGGCGTCCTGTGTGACTTGGAAGAAGAGGTAAGGCAATGAACATGCACGGAGTGCCTGCTTGTGCAGGGGACGATGCTGTGTTCTTTCAAGATCTTATCTCATTTAACCCTCTTGACTTTGTTTGCTGGCATTTTTACCTGTGTTTTGACTTTCCCAGAATCACACCACCAACAGGATTGAAGCCCAGAGAGGCCCACAACACACCCTGTGTGCTCCCTGTGTCTTCATGGGTGTTGGGCTGGTGGGGACAGGTCGGTGAGGTCAGCTGTGATCTGTTTCCACACCCCATCCATGTGCATGCTGCCAGGCACAGGTTTCCTCCTGGGTTAGGGGCCAGGTGATGCTTAAGGCTCTGCCCCCAAGGTGGTTCCTGTTTGGGATCTGCCTCTCACACAGGTGGTGACCCCTTTTGCGGGGACAGTGGTTCTCTGTCCTCCTGAGGTGGGGAACGTGATCTGGGCACTCTTGCTTGTCTCTAGCACCTTCCAGGAATACTGCAGCAACCAAACTGCTGCTTCCTGATTAATTCATGCTCAAGGGCAAGAATGACTCTCTGCACACTTTTCTTTTTATTGTGGTAAAATACACATAACATAAAATTTATCATCTTAATTTTATTTATTTATATTTTTTTGACACAGAGTCTCCTTCTGTTGCCCAGGCTAGAGTGCAGCAGCACGATCTCGGCTCACTACAACCTCTGCCTCCCCAGTTCAAGGAGTTCTCCTGCCTCAGCCTCCTGAGTAGCTGGGATTATAGGTGCCCACTACCATGCCTGGCTCATTTTTCTATTTTTTTTTTGTAGAGATGGGTTTTTGCCATGTTGGCCAGGCTGGTCTCAAACTCCTGGCCTTAAGTGATCCTCCTGCCTCAGCCTCCCGAGTAGCTGGGATTACAGGCATGTGCTGCCACGCCCTGCTAATTTTGTGTTTTTGGTAGAGATGGAGTTCTCCATGTTGGTCAGGCTGGTCTCAAACTCCTAACCTCAGGTGATCTTCCCACCTTGGTCTCCCAAAGTGCTGGGATTACAGGTGTTAGCCACTGCACCTGGCCATCTTAACCATTTTAAAATGTACAGTTCAGTGGCATTAAGTACGTTCATGCTGTTGTGCAACTATCACCACTATTCATCCTCAGGGCTTTTTAAAAAACTTTTCCTAACTGAGACTCCATACCCATTAAACATAATGCCCCATTCCCCACTACTCCCAGCCCCTGGCAAGCACCATTCCTCTTTCTGTCTCTATGCTTTGACTCTCTATGAACCTCATATGAGTAGGCTCATACAATATTTGTCTTTTTGTGACTGGCTTATTTCACTCAGCATAATGTCCTCAAGGGTTATCCACATCAGAGCATGTGTCGGAATCTCCTTCCTTTTTAAAGCTGAATAATATTCCATTGTATAGATAGATCACATTTTGTCTCTTCATCCACTGAAGGACACTTGGGTTATTTCCACTTTTTGGCTATTGTGAATAATACTGCTATGAACATGGCAGTCTTCAAGCCCCTGCTTTTGATTTTTTTTCTTTTCTTCTCTTCTTTTTTTGAGACAGTCTTGCTCTATCACCTAGAGTATAGTGGTACAGTCACAGCTCACTGCAGCCCTGACCTTCCAGGCTCCAGGAATCCTCCCACCTCAGTCTCCTGAGTAGTTAGGACCACAGGTGCATGCCGCTACACCTGGCTTTTTTTTTTTTTTTTTTTGGTCACAGGGTCTTATTATGTTGCCCACTCTGGTCTCAAACTCTTGGGCTCAAGAGATCCTCCCTCCTCAACCTCCCGAAGTGCTGGGATTACAGGCATGAGCCACTGCACCCAGGCTCTGCTCCAGTTCTTTTGGGTATATACCCAGAATTGGAATTGCTGGATAATATGGTAATTCAATGTTTAGCTCTTTGAGAAACTGCTGTACTGTTCTCCACAGCAGCTGCACCTGTCTGAATCCCCACCAGTGTTGCACAGGGGTCCAATTTCTCCACACCTTTGCCAACATTTGTTATTTTCTACTTTTTTAATAGTAGCCATTGTAACAGGTATGAGGTGGTTGCATACCTTTTTTTGGGAGGGGACTGTTATGAAGCACCCACCCCCTTAACTCTTAAGTAGCTTCCCTACCACCACGATAGGCTGTGATGGGGCTTCTGGGAGGCCATCCCAACAGACTGGTCTCCACCCTTCATCAGCCTCCCTTCTGTCCCTTGGTGGAGCTCTGGCACAGGTACTATTAATTTAACTCAAGGATGTGTCTTTGGAGGAAGATAGTATGTGTTGTTCTTCAACATTTCGTATTTGCTAGATAGTGCTGTATTGTTGTTATACAAAATTACATTGTTAGTTATATATAAATATACATTTTTTTTAAAAGGCAAAATTACTTTGTTGGGAGGGATGGTGGCCACCTAGCCTAAGGGTTTAGAGGCAATCACAGAACAGAAGGATTTGAGGAATCATAGATGTCCTCCAGGAGGAGATACTTTCTGTCTTGAAGCAAGTCACTGCCCTGGGTGCACAGGCAGGTTGCAGTATAATGGGGGCAGAGGAAGGGCCAGTCCTCCAGGGGCCCTGAGTGCCTGCCCTGCTTGTACTGGGGATGTGTGAGTCACAGTCATCATCCTCAGGGAGTTTGCACTAAGAGGGAGACTCATGCATAGACATACATTTCAATGCCCAAGGCGAGTGGACATGGGCTCAGAGGAGACATGCGTAGTCCACCCAGGGTGGTGGTGAGAGAAGGAAGTTCCTTGAGAGGCGCTGCCTGGACTTGGTTTTGAAGGATGAGTAGGACCTGACCAGAGAGAAAGAGAGAGAGAGAGAGAGAGAGAACAGAGTTGGAAGAGCGAAAGGATGAACTTCAACTTGTCGTTGAACTTTATGAACTAGATGCTCTTGTTTGAAAGAATGTCCTAAGGGGTCTTCAGTTTCAAAACTTGATAGACTTAGAGGGAAGGGTATGAAATAGTACCTGCCCCAGAGCTCCACACCAAGGTATGGAAGGCTGATGAAGGGGTGGGGACCGGTCTGTTGGGTATGACATTCCAGAAGCCCCATTACAGCCCTATTGTGGTGGTGGACAGGCTGCTTTTGAGAATATGTACCCACCTTTTCAGCCTTCCTGTCCCATCAGGGCAGCAGGGGAGGAAGTGTGCCTCAGGTGGCTAAGGGGCCTTCCTACAGCAGGGCCAGCATTCCACATTGCTTCTGACTCCAGCGTTCTTCTACCCCAGAGGCTGCCTTCTCTTTGGCCTTTCGTGCCTACTGGGCATCCTAAAGCTATTTGTTTGTTTGCTCTTCAGTGAATGGGTTTGATACAGAGACCCATTTTTGTTTTTAAACATTAAAAAATATAGCCAAGTGCGGTGGCTCACACCTGTAAACCCAGCGCTACGGGAGGCTGAGGCTGGAGGATCTCCTGAGCCCAGGAGTTTGAGATCAGCCTAGGCAACACAGTAAGACCTTGTCTCTACAAAAAATATTTAAAAACTTAGCCAGGTGTGGCAGCATGCACCTTGATCCCAGCTCTTCAGGAGGCTGAGGCAGGAGGATTGCTTGAGCCTGGGAAAGTCGAGGCTGCAGTGAGCTAAGATCACATCACTGCACTCCAGCCTGGGAACAGAGTGAGATCCCATCTCAAAAAAAAAAAAAAAGAAAATATAGAAGCATTGATTGTAAAAAGAGCAAACCCTTAATTTCTCAGCCCAACTAGGATCCCCAGAGGTAATGCCTGGTGGCTGCTTACCACACATTTCTTGTTACATGAGGTTTCTTTTGTATAAGTGGGATCCTACTGTAGGCTTCATTTTACAGCTCACGTTTGCCATGTCATTGTATGTTTTGGAGACCTTTCCAGGGCGGCATATTTAGATGTAGCTCATTGTGCAAAGCATTCCACAGAATGGATACACAGTTTATATAGCCATCCTCCTCCTGCTGGGCAGTGGCCTTCTTGTCCTTACAAATAATACTGAAACAGCATATCTTTGTGCACTTCTACATTGATATAGTTTAGATTCCTAGGGAAAAAATGCTCGTGTCAGTCTATAAGAGCACTGGAAGTTTTGATGGAGACTGCCAAATTGCCCTCTAAATCAGCCCCTCACCAACAGAGCCCAAGAGTGACTGTTTGCCCCTGCACTCTCATCAGTACTGGGTATCTTTTAATTTCTACACATCTGAGGAGGGGAAAAGGCATTTTGTTGTTGGTCCACATTGTCTAATGGAAAACCACCTCTGAGACCTGTGGATAACAGTGCGTTGCCTTCGGCTGGCTTCCTTCCTAAGCACCACATCCCCATGGAAATGCAGGGGTAGAAATTGCCTGCTGGTGGAGCTCCCGAGACTCGTTCCTCCTGCATCCTTGGCCTCCCCTTGCCCTGTAAAAGGCCATGCAGGACCTTTATGTTTCTTGGAAGGTTTTTTCCTAAGAACCCTTTGGTCACCATTCTTCAGTTAATTTTCATATGATTTTTATTTCTTTGCCTCATCTGTCTGCTGGTCATGAGGAAACCAAATTTTTCTGTTGCCACTCCAGGGTAGCAATCTTTTATGCCCAAACTCAAATGCCCTGCATTTTTCTGGCAACACATGAACCTTGAGAATCTACAGTGTCTTCCCAAGTACTAAATGTTCCTCCTTTTCGTCTCTAACCCAGTAAGATAAAGTGAGATCAGGCATTTTGTGTATGCTTTAATTAGGGTCAGAACAAAGAAGTACAATTCTGTTTCCTCTAAATCTGGTGAACATTCTCAGAGACCAGATCTCAGATTTGGTCCCTGCCAGAGTTAGGAAAGGGCTGGATGGGTGAGGGAACTGCCACTGGGTGCTGGTCATTTTCCTTGCAGCCCCCCCAAGGCAGTGGGTATTATTTTCTAGAAGTTATGGATGAGGCTGAGTTGCATCCCAGAAGCGTCTCAGGGAGTAGGCAGCAGAACCAAAACTTGAGCAGGTCTGCCCCACACTAAAGCCCTTACCTGGCTTAATAGGTTGGCGCCAGGTAGATCCCTGGACACATCATCTCAGGGGTCCTCCCCCTAGAGGGGAAGATGAAACAGCACCTCCTTCCCGGTAGGCCCTACCTGCCCAAGGGCCACCAGAAAGAAGAAACTGCAGTGCTTGTTCTTTCTTTTCCCTGTACACCAAGACTCTGGCTAGGGTTTCCCAGATCTCACAGTTTCCATTCACTCCTAGGGACCACCTTCATGCTTTTCCCTTGTCTACGAGCCACCTATGCTGTCACAGATTTTCTTTATATTGACTCACTTTTTTTACTTGGACACATTTTCTTTTAAAAAGGCTTCTGTCACTCTCAGTTGAAAACTAGTTTCACTTGGCATTAAAGTAACATAAAAATTAAAATAAATAAATCCGTGGAAATCAAAGCAAGATTCTTTTAGCAGGATCCTTTTGCCTGCCTAAGGCTCCCCATCAAGGCTCACTCTCATTAGAATGGGAGCTACAAAGTATTGGAACAGCAGCCAGGTGCAGTGGCACACCACTTAAGCCCAGGATCTTGAGGCCGACCTGGGTAACATAGCATGACCCTGTCTCAAAAAAAAAACAAAAGAGAGAGAAAGAGAGAGGCCAGGTGCAGTGGCTCACGCCTGTAATCCTAGTACTCTGGGAGGCTGAGTCAGGCAGATCACTTGAGGTCAAGAGTTCGAGGCAAGCCTGGCCAACATGGTGAAACCCTGTCTCTATGAAAAATACAAAAAAATTAGTTGGATGTGGTGGTACACGCCTATAATCCCGGCTACTCAGGAGGCTGAGGCACAAGAATGGTTGAGCCTGGGAGGTGAAGGTTACAGTGAGCTGAGATCGCACCACTGCACTCCAGTCTAGGCAACAAAGTGAGACTCCATCTCAAAAAATAAAAAATGAGAGAGAGAGAACAGATTCAGAGTTATAACATTGCCCTGCCCCGCCTAAACTTGCCCACTGGTGATTTGCAGCCCACTCTCTGGGAAGTGCTCTTCTAGCTTCTGGCCACTGAACTGTGCACCTTTCGGGACACACCACTAGCCTTCTGGCCTTTGTTTCTGTCCTTCCTTCCCCAGGATGATGGTCTCCTCTGCGTCTCGCTTGTGTGGGAGATTCAGCTCCTGTGAGGTGAGGCTCAGATGCCACACTTATGAGACATGTCCTCTAACACCCCAGGTGCCCTGATTACTCCCTGTGAACTTTTTTTATATACCAACCTTGGAACAGATCAGATTGTAGCATAGGAGTGGGGCAATATTTATTCTGTAAGACTCTAGCTGCTGGAAGGGGCACTTTGTAACATTTATTCTCCTGACCCAGTTGGGCCTCCCTGGGGGCTGCGACAGGCTCTTGTCAGAGATGAAGCCTTGTGATGTGGAATTATCTGCACTGGGCCCTATGCCCTGTGCTCTGCTGTGCTAGATGTTCAGCAATGTCACTGATGGTGAGCTGGGTTTTCCTGGAAGGAGTTCCACACTGCTGTTCCCCATTTGAGAGCATCATCTAGCACTGGGAAAATGTGGAGGTGGAGACCCTTAATGGCAGGGGGCAAGAATAAATATGTTTGGGGTAAAAGGCACCTGTGTGAGAAATGCATGGCATGAAACCCACATGGAGGGTCCCTGAGAACATTCAATCAAGGTGTCCCTGACCTGCTTTCACCTCACGGCTCCAGCCCCCCATTCTCTGGTCTATGGGACAGTCAGTCCTTATGTGGCCCCTTCTGGCATTTTGACCCCTGCTTGGCACTCTCACTTTTGGCTTCGCCCAATACCTACCCTGAGCAGGCCTGGCTGTGTACTCCAGCTCTTTCCCCTACCCCTCACAGGGTCAGCACAGATCATGGGGGGCTTTGGTTCATCAGGCAATAGCAGGGAGGCTGGGTGTGGAGTGTGGGGCTGATAGCGAAGGGGGAAGCAAGCCCTACCTAGGACCCCTGCCTCTCTCTGTGCACTCTGCTGATCTCACTCAGCAAGAGGGGGTGTGGACTGAAGGACTGAAGGTGGAATCTCAGGGCTGCTCAGCAAGGCCGTGCTCTGGGGCTACTTCCACTCTAGGAAATGAGCACCTTTTTTTTTTTTTTTCTTTTTTTTGAGATTGAGTCTCACTCTGTCACCCAGGCTGGAGTGCAGTGGCACTATCTCGGCTCACTGCAACCTCCGCCCCCCAGGTTCAAGCCATTCTCCTGCCTTAGCCTCCTGAGTAGCTGGGATTATAGGCATGTGCCACCACGCCCAGCTAATTTTTGTTTTGTATTTTTAGAAGAGACAGGGTTTCACCATGTTAGCCAAGCTGGTCTCGAACTCCTGACCTCAAGTGATCTGCCTGCTTTGGCCTCCCAAAGTGCTGGAATTACAGGCATGAGCCACTGTGCCTGGCCAAGGGGCACCTTTTTTGATTGCACAGAAGCTTCATGTGGGCTAGCAGCAGCCCTCGAGGTCTGTTGTCCTCCCCAGCTGTGCTTGACACTTTCTCCAAGGTAGGGACTAGGGTGTCCCTACCTTGATACTAAGAGTACCCAACACATCAGGTCTCAGTGAAAAGTTCATAAACAGAATTTAGTACCCTTGGTCTTTCAAAATGAAATAATTTGACTAGGGAACTTAATGAAAGATAAATATAGTATCATGATACAGTCATTTAATGTCTCTGAGCCTTAGTTTCCTCAATTATGACTAATATATATCTCTTAGGATTGTTTAATGTTCAAATTGGATAATGCTTGCAAAGCACTTGACTCATTAATTTTTTTCCCTCTATCAAAATATTTCTGAAATGAGTGGATTCTGAATTGGGACTGTAACTAGGTATATTCTGGAAAGAGTATATTTTTTTAAAAAAATAGAACAAAGATTTTTATTTTTTTAACAGTGTGACCTCTCATGCTACAAAAAAAATTGAAAATGAATACAACTTGTTGTACTTTCTGGCAAGAATAAAATCTTCAAAATCAGACAAACTTTACTTTGAGTCCCAGCTCCACTAACCTCTTTGAGCCTGAGCTTCCTCATCTGTAAAATGGGGATAGAAGTCCTACTTTTAAAAGTATGTGTCCAGGCATTAAATGAGATGTTTGCTAGGGCTACGATAACAAAATACCACGGACTGGAAGGCTTAACCGAACTTATTTTCTCATAATTCTAGAGGCTAGAAATCCAAGATCAAGGTGTGGGTTTGGCTTCTTCGGAAGCCTGTCTCCTTGGCCTGCGACAGTTACTTTCTTGCTGTGTCCTCACATGGTCATTCCTCTGTGCATGCGTGATTGGATTAGGGCCCCATTTTAACTTAATCACCTCTTTAGAGAGCCTATCTTCAAAGGCAGTCAGTCATATTGTGAGGTACCTACAACGTTTGCAAAACAGAAAGCTCACTGGCCTGAGCACAGTGGCTCATGTCTGTAATCCCAGCACTTTGGGAGGCCGAGGCAGCAGGATCACTTGAGCCCAGGAGTTCAAGACCAGCCTGGACAATAAGTGAGACCCCTAACTGTACAAACTGAAAAGCTCACTGGATGGTAGTAGCTCTTCCCATGTAAATCCCGGTTCTAGAGTTCTTTCCTGTTCCTTGCTGAAGAGTGTATTTAGTGTGTGGGGTTGTCCTGAGGGCTGGTATTACTAGTCATTACTGTCCCTAACCCTGAGGCACTTCTGTTAAAATTAGGTCAATACTTAGCTGGTGCGGTGGCTCACACCTGTAATCCCAGCACTTTGGGAGGCTGAGGCACCCGGATCACTTGCAGTCAGGAGTTCGAGACCAGCCTGGCTGACATGGTGAAAGTTCATCTCTACTAAAAATACAAAAATTAGTGGGGCGTGGTGGTGCATTCCTGTAGTCCCAGCTACTTGGGAGGCTGAGGCAGGACAATGGCTTGAACCTGGGAGGCGGAGGTTGCAGTGAGCCGAAATCTCACCATTGCACTCCAGCCTGGGCGATGGAGCAAGACTCTGTCTCAAAAAAAAAAAAAAAAAAAAATTAGATCAATATTTAGACCAATATAATGTGCTGATGTTTAGAGAGCAAAACAGGCCTCCTTCAGCCTCTGGACTCATGATCCTAGCTTAGGGTCAGTAACTTGTGGATTAGCAAAAAACAGGCTTAACTTTATAATGTTAGCAAAGGATTAAGTTTTAAATGCATCAGAACAAAGATGGGAAAGAAACCTAACAAAGTGCTAATAAAAATGGAATTGGGTAAAAATATCATGCTTCATGAAAGAAGCCAGACACGAACAGCTACATATTGTGTGATCGCATTTGTAGGAAATGTCCAGAATAGGCACATCTATGTAGAAAGAAGGCAGATTAGTGGTTGTAGGAGGCTGGGAGAGAGGCAATGGGAAGGGACTACCAACAGGTACAGGATATTTAGGATGATGAAAATATTCTGGAGTTAGGTAGTGGTGATGTTGCACAACTCTGTGAATATGTGTACTAACGCCCACTGAATTGTATACTTCAAGAGGGTAGATTTGATGGTATGTGAATTCTATCTCAGTAAAGCCATTGTTAAAAATTGAATTAGGGCAGGGTGCGGTGGTTTATTGCTATAATCCCAGCACCTTCGGAGGCTGAGGCGGGCAGACTGCTTGAGACCAGGAGTTGGAGACCAGCCTGAGCCACATGATGAAACCTCGTCTTAACAAAAAATATGAAAAATTTAGCCAGGCGTGATAATGCACCCCAGTAGTCTCAGCTACTCGGGAGGCTGAGGTGGAAGGATCACTTGATTCCAGGAGGTTGAGGCTCCACTGAGCCATTCTTGCACCACTGCACTCCAGCCTGGGTACCACCGAGACCTTGTCTCAAAAATAGACATCTTTTTTTAAAAAAGAAAAAAGATTGAATTAGGGTTATGGCGGACTTATGTGACTAGCTTTTCTTCTTTTGTCTTTTCTTCCAGTTTTCTATAATTACTTTTTCTCTTTTTTTAAATGGAAAGAGTCCTACATTTCATTAAGATTACTTAGGATCCAGTTTTATGTGGTGCTGAATTAAAGCTATGCAGAGAAAGTCTCCATGAAATATGAAGGGGTCACTTTTGCTCACAAAATATCAATGATTGACTAAGATGTATAGGCTATAAATAGAGAGAAAATGGATATGTATGTGAGAATGAAGCTTAATGAAGTTTGATCCCATGTAATGTGGGTCTCCCTAAGAGAGGGTCTGTCTTTTCATCAATAGCAAATCTGTGATCTGTGTTGTCTGATGAAGTCCACCTGGTATTGCACATTGAAATCCATGTTTGTTTCGATGTATAAATTGTTCTCTCAGAGAATAGCTACTTCCCAGTTTGACAACTGTTTTCAATCCAGTGCCAATGCCAGGAGATTTCTGAGCCATATATATTTTTTTAATGTAAGTTAAATAATTCATCAAGGAATGAGTAAGAGAGAGAGAGAGAATGTGTGTGTGTGTGTGTGTGTGTGTGTGTGTGTGTGTGTGTGTGTGTGTGTGTGGGGTGAAACATTTGGCTCTTTCTACCTAATTTTTAACCTTGTTGGTCCTACTGGCAGCCCATTTCTTAGCTAATGACTGCATAAAATCATCTCTGAAAAGAAAGCTAAAGACTTTTGCATTACCTTTTGCCAGTTTCTGCTTTAAATCCACCCTTTGGTATTTGCAAAGGTCAGATGAGCTATTTTGGTGTCCACGGCCCTGATTAATGGGAAATCCTACATTTCCATTGGCCCCCGAGGATGAAGGATTAGTGTGGCGGCGGCGGTGCGGGCAGCATCTGCTGGAATGTCAGGAGCGCGGTGTTGGGAATTGCAGGAGCAGCCGGCCTGTGAAAAATGGAGGAGGAGGGGAGTTCCGCTAGCACTAGCCCCTGATGAGTTTTTCTCCATTGCCATCATGCAGACATCTCCGGGAGCATTTGTTCTCCTCTGTTAGGCCTTGTCGCTAAGCATTTAATATGGAGAGCACAAGTGCGGGCCTCCTGATTCCCCACCAGAAGGCTTCCGTAGCTCCCTGTTAGTCGGCATGTTTGTGTTCAGCTTTTCACCTCTCCTTGTAGGAGACGCTGGTTCTATACTACATTAAATAAAAATCATTGTGTTAGCTCATAGATTTTCACAAGAAAAGCAGGTGCCTGGTGCTTTGGGGAGAATAACTCTGAATACGAGAATCTCTTTCCCCACCCAAGAGCAGATGGTCTGCGTTAGTTCGTTGTGTGACCTTTCTTTGCTTCTAAGACACCAAATCTCTGATCCCACGGATCATAAATATTCTTTAGGTTTGTAGCCATGGAGGTGAAGGGGGCGTCAAGCTGTCGGTGTCATTTTCCATTTGTCTGGAACCTTTCAAAGAAACTGTTACAGCATTTTTAGGCACTGAATTAGCCTCCTGCAGCCATCAGCTTACAGACTCATGAAGGGCACCGCAGCAAGGCTGCCTCAGCCAAGGTCAGGAAGGAGCCCTCTGCTCAGCATCCCTCTGCTCAACGTCCTGCTGTCCTCACCTGTCTACTCACCAGGCAGCCTCTCACAGCAGCCACTTTGTGCCAGGCACCATGATGGCTCACACAGCCCCTGCCTGCCTGTCCGGGGGCTGCATTATTTATGTCACTAGTAGTGTTAATAGCCACCTTGTATTGCTCACCTTGTCTGCTGGCTCTCCCCGCCCTAGAGCCCACCTTCTCATCCAGAGGCAGACCCTCAAGTGCGGTGTGAGGGTGCTGTGATAATGTAGCAGTGTGCACTGAGAGGGGCAGACTGAGACTGTCTTCACCAAGGAGGCGACATCTGAGCTGGTCCCCTGTAGGAGTTTACCTGGAGGGGGAGGGGCATGCTAGGAAGAGAAGACATTGGAGAAAAGGAGCCTGTGTGTTTGTGGCAGCTAGACCTTGGGCTCTGGGTGTTCATGTGGGGCCCTGGCGTGGGGTAGGAAGCAGAAGTCAGGGCTGGTTAGAGATGGTCACCCTGAGGATCAGGTTGAGGAGTGTAGACCTTATCTGGAGTGAAGTGGGGAGATCTGGGAGATTTTTAATACTTAGGGGGAAGATGAGATCAGATTTTCTGTTTGGAGCAGACCACCTGGGGCAGTGCGGAGGGTAGACTATGGGAGGAGAGTCTGGAGGACGTGACGGCAATGGGGAGGCTGCAGCAGCCATCCCCGAGAGAGACCTGGAGGCACCTCAGCCTCTGGGCTCCCCTTCCTGTGCATTTGCACTGGCTGCTCCTTCCTGCCTTTGCCTTCACATTCCTACATTCTCCTTGGGATCATCCCCATTCTCTCCATACCCAAGTGTTGCTACCTTGCTGAGGCCTTTCCTGGACTCTCCAGGCAGCAGGGTTCAGCCCTCTGTCGCACCCCTGTGGCAGGCTGGTCTGCCACCATCTGATCCCTAATGGAGACTGCTTTGCCTTCCTAACTCCCCAGCTCTGTTAGCAGCGCTTTGGACCCATATAATGAAGATGGAAAGAAGGAGGGGTTTTTTTAAGTGGCTATTGTGGTGGATTGGAGAGGACTCAGAATTTGGGGACAGAACATACCCCAGTTTGAGACCTGCTTCTGCCTTATACTTTCTCCAGGAGATGAGGTATTTTGTTGTTTTTGTTTTGTATCTTCTAATCATAGAAAATTTCAAACATAGATATGAATTGGGAGATCAGTGTAATGAACCTCTTTGTACCCATGGCTCAGCTTCTCAGCATCTGGCCAATCCAATTTTATTTCATCTAATCACCCTCTCCTCCCACTCTGCATTATTTTGAAGCCGATTCCAGACATCATATTACTTTATCCATAAATACTTAAATAGATAAAGGGCTCTAAAAGATAACGGCTTTTTGTTTACCCTTAAGAGTCTTCATGTCTCTGAGCCCCAGGTTCTCATCTGTGAAATGGAATGGTCATGACCCATCCTAGGGCTGGCATGAGTAAAGCTGGCAAAAGCCTTTGCTGGAAATCTGACAGCTTCCTTTTCTGTGCTAACTGCTGTGCTGATGTGGCTGCTTAGTGTCATGGTAATGACCCTAAGAACACAGTCTTTGGAGCAGACAAACCGAAGTCACATTCTCATCCCAACACTTACAACACTGTTATCTTTTGGGGTAAATCACTTAGTCTGAGCCTACTAAGTAGTCTCATTTTTTTAAATGGGGGACACAATAGCTCCCTCATAGGGTTGTTTTGAGATTTAAAAGGGACAGTGTACGTATCAGCCCATAATAAGCTCATTTTTTTTTTTTTTTTTGAGATGGAGTCTCGCTCTGTCACCAGGCTGGAGTGCAGTGGTGCGATCTCGGCTCACCGCAACGTCCGCCTCCCAGGTTCAAGCAATTCTCCTGCCTCAGCTTCCCGAGTACCTGGGACTACAGGCGCACGCCACCACACCCAGCTAATTTTTGTATTTTTAGTATAGATGGGGTTTCACCATGTTGGCTAGGATGGGCTCGATCTCTTAACCTCGTGATCCGCCCGCCTCAGCCTCCCAAAGTGCTGGGATTACAGGAGTGAGCCACCGTGCCCAGCCCATAATAAGCTCTTAATACATAGTAGCTAGTATTATAAATGTCCTTTAAATATATATTATTTCTGGTTATTAGAGAAATCCTGCAAAATATACAGTTTTTATCCCAATTTTACATATGATATGACTGAGAGTTAAAGCCAGGATTAATGAACTTGCCTGAGATCTTGGGGCTAATAAATTACAGAGCCAGGAGTTTGAGCCCAGGTCTGCCTGACCCCAAGGCCCCCATCCTTATTACTGCTATTTATTAATAGAACCTTGAAATGTGGCCTTGTGAAAAAGAACATGCTGATCTTGGGTCAGACAGATCAGGGTCATCTGGTCCTTACCTTTGTCTACTATTTTCAGCTAGCGCTGGTTTTTTTATAAGCTGGTGAATTGGATTACAAATTTTCCTTAGACTCCTTTGTCCATATCGCCTGCCTTCTTCCTGCCTCTCATTTTAGGAGCTATTACGCTCATAAGCCCCTGGAATGGAGAGAAGTAGAGAGAACAGAACATTCAAATAAAAAGTTCACTCACATCAGCCCTTTTGTGCTACGTTTTTGTGGGAAAGAGGCTGAGACTTTTGTTTTTTAGCGATAGGGTCTTGCTATGTTGTCCAAGTTGGACTTGAACTCCTGGCCTCAAGGGAGCCTCCTACCTTTCCTCCCTAGTAGCAGGGACTATAGGTGCATGCCACCGTTCCTGGCTCAGAGGCTAAAACTCTTTAAGGCAAAATGAGGTTCATAGGTTATCGATGGATCTTTGTTTTTCAGTCAGCATGTGAGGCATGGACAGGGCTTATTTGTCCATTTCTGCTGTAAAATTGCTAAGAATGGAAAATTGGAAGATAATGTGGCAGAGCCAGAAATCAAACCCAGGCCTGACCAACTCACTGCCTGGCCAGTTTCACTGTTCCGCACTGCCTTTAGGGACGGGCAGGTGAGGAACCCACAGGGAAGTCCAAGACTGCCTGTGGATATCTCCTCGTGCCTTGGAATCCCTATTCTAACAGATCTGATCTAGTTCTGGCTTAAGGGGAGTCAGCGTAATGATGATTCTCAGCTTTTTGTCTAGATTTTTCTCTTGTTTTCCTGCTAGCGTGAAGTTTAAACTTGTTTAAAACCAAGCTTTTAAACAGGGAAGCCAAGCAGATAAGGGAGTCGTCCATAGTCATCCGAGGGCAGAGCCAGGACACAAGTGCCATCCTTGGACTCCGACCAGTCTTCTTCCTGCACTCCCGCAAAGCCCTCTGGAATTGCTCAGCAATAGTGCCCCAGCCATCATGTAAGGAACAGAATTTCGAGTTGGAACAGGAACTTCAAGGGGCCAGTAGCCTCTCCCCAAGGTGCTCAGAGAAGGGGGAGTTAGCAAACGTAGAAGGCTTATCTACTGAGATGACCCTTCCATCTGTTCACTGGAGAAATGATCTCCAGTGGGTGTGTTCTGGGGTGCTGTCTCTGGTCAGCCATCTTGAGAAGGAAACACTAGAACAGATTTTAGCAGAAGACTGAGAATCCCAGTGGTACGGATCTTACAAGTATATTTGCAAGCGTCGTAGAGAAGCCTCCTTTTTGAGTAGGAATGCAAAACCAATCACCTCATTGCTCGAATGACAGTCTGGCTTTCTTGGGATCCAGCCAAGAAAACAATTTATGAGACTGACCCACACACTTAACTAGCTAAAGCTTTGGGCTGTAATCCAGAATCCTTATTATGGAAAGCAGAGTTAAAACTGTTCCCTCTGAAACCCTGTGGCTATTTATTTGAATTAGTGAGGTCACCCCAATGACAGCTGTGGAGACCGATCTTTAATTAGGAAAAGAATTTTCCTTGAACTTCATCAGAATGGCATTTCTGAGGGTCTTGAGTGCTTTTCTTCCTTCATTCTTTCAGGCTTACCTTATTCCTGCTCTTTGTTCAGGAGTCACAGCTCATTTCTTCCCTGAAAGCCTGCCTTCTCCATGCTCTGCAGACACAGGACTCTCTCCTGGCTATGGCATGACAGAGTCCATCCCTGAGTAGGGTGAGGGAAGTGCTGATTCTGAAATTCAAATTCTCCCTCTTAGTGGCAGCATGACTTTTTGGACAAATTCTCAGACTTTTCAAGCCTCATCTTCCTCATCTATAAAATTATTCTAATCATATTTATTGCATAGGATTGTATAAAGCTACCATTTATTGATTACTCTTGCTATGTGCCAGCTACTCTTATCAGTGCTTGACATATATAAGCTCTTCTCATCTGAGTAACAACCCTATGAAGCAGAATTCTTTTTTTTTAAGACTGAGTCTCGCCCTATCGACCAGGCTGGAGTACAGTGGCGCAATCTTGGTTCACTGCAACCTCCACCTCCAAGGTTGAAGTGATTCTCGTGCCTCAGCCTCTCAAGTAGCTGGGATTATAGGCGCATGCCACCGCACATGGCTAATTTTTGCATTTTTAGTAGAGATGGGGTTTCACCATGTTGGCAAGGCTGGTCTCGAACTCCTGACCTCAAGTGATCCACCTGCCTGTGTCCCGAAGTGCTGGGATTACAGTCGTGAGCCACCGCCTCCAGCCCAAAGCAGAATTCTTAACACTCCCATTTTATAGATGAGGAAGTAGAGGCTACTACAGAGCCTAGTGTATCATGGGCGCTCAATAAATGTATTTCTTGAGTTTGAGTCTCTCTTTTACTTACACTTTCATTATATTTATAATCTCTGCCTTTTCCCTGAGAATATTGAATTTTTCAATTTTATCTTCAAATTTACTTTTTAAACTTTGTGTTATAGAAAATTTTAAACATATGCAAAAATAGAATAGTATGATGAACTTCTACAAACCCTTTATAGAACTTCAACAGTTACCAACTCATGACCTATTCGATTTTGTCAATATGCATACCCATTCCTTTACCCTGCCCATATTTTGAAGTAAGTCCCCCAAATCATATTATTTCAGCATATATTTCAGTATGTATCTCTAAAAGAAAATGACTCTTTTTAAAAACAATCATAATACCGTGATTGTACTTTTAAAAATTAACTGTAATTACCTATCATGTATCCAGCTAGTGTTCAAAATTTCTAGTTGTCTCATAATGTCATATATTTTTTAAGACTGTTTGAATAGGATCTGCTAAGGCCTGCCACAATTACAGTGAGGTGACTGTGGGCAGCGGCTGGGCCCAGCCCCATCTGGTAGGCCTCCACCAGCCAAAAGTTAATGTTCTGTCAACTCTAAAAGCCAGCTGCCAGCTTTTTGCCTGATGTTAGTCTCAGCACCAAAAGGTCGGCACTGTTCGGGAGGGAAAGTCACACCAGAGGGCTGGCCTCTCTTTGCAAAAGTTTAGTTCAGATGGAAGATACTTCAGTATTGGGTAGAAACAAATTAATCAGAGGCTGTCTGCATATCAAGGTTCTTCATTTTATCCTTTTCATCCTATTACTGAGTAACTACATTATAACTCATTGGTGAAACACTTGGGTTCAGAAGTCAGACAGAATGGAATTCCAGTCCAGATGCCATTGCTTGCTGTATGTGTGTCTGGGCAAGTCATGTAGCTTCTCTGGGTGGGCCCTCCCCCGTATGTAGAAAGTGAGAATTAAAAGTTTCAACCTAGGCTGGGTGTGGTAGCTAATGCCTATAATCCCAGTACGTTAGGAGGCCAAGGTGGGGCGGTCACTTTAGCAAGACCTCTTCTTTACAAAATGTTTACAAAACAAAAACAAAACCCTTTCAACCTTAGCCTCATGGTGAGGATGAAATAAAGTAATGAGTTAAGGCACGTAGGACATTATAAGTCAGTAAAGGTTAGGTAATGTTGGTTTATGACTATCTGCCTGCTGGGATATGTCCCTGTGCGTTTGGGAGTATGTGGGTAGAAGTCGAGTCAGGAGAGATTTGCAATCTCGTGCCCATCTTGAGTCTCATTGGCTTTTTCCAGAGCACCCCAACACTCCATTCTCTAGGGGAGGATTGAGTGGCGTAAAATACGGGAGTATCCTCCCCAGTGCCTCTCCTGGTAAGTCATTTATTATATAGAACATCCTAGTCCGGGCAGGACTGTTGTCAGCCTTATGTTACCAGCAAAGAAGACAGCTTCAGGCCACTACAGTGAAATCAAAGACACCAATGGTCTAAGAGGAGGAAGGAGCTCTGTGGGTTGCTGAGGGCAAGGTCTTTGGGACAGCAGGCGCCCCTTCTAGAATGTCCTGCCAGGTGGCTACTGGCCTAGACTTGTATACCTCTAGTAATGGAAAACTCATCATCTCATAGGCAGCATATCCCACGCTAGTCTCTTCTCCAGTTAAATGTAAAGGACTTACTTAATTTGATCTAACTCTGCCTCCCTCTCATTTCTACCTGCAAGTCCTGGGTCCTCTCCTCTTCCCATCGCACCACGCTGGGTGTGAGGGAGGAACACCGAGGGTGGGCTCTGCTCTTAGTGGCAGTGTGTTCTGGAGAGAGCCCTCCAAAGCAGAGCCACCCTATGGCAAAATCCCAGCCAAGCCTTTGTGTGGACATCAGTGGAGACCTTTCTGTGAGTGGCAGGAATGGAGTGTAATTCTCTATTAAGCAGTGTCAGATGCAGGTGGACTGGTGAGACATGAAGGAGACCAATGCGGGGGCTGTCTTTAAGCTTGAGAGCTATGATTTCAAGCTCAGTGTGGAGTGTTAACCTTTCCACGTGCCCTCCTCCACTGTGCAGCTCTCTCAAATGTCCTTTGTTATGCTCTTGCGTGAGTGGTGTTCACCTCTGCATTATTTAGTGCCATTTATCCTTGCACTTTCTCATTCCTACAGCCTGCAGGAAAAGAGACTGTGGCATGTGGGCTATGTGTCATTGCTGAGCAGTTTGTCAGCCTTAGAAAGCTGCTCCTGAGCTGAGAGCCCATGATACCAGCGGGTGATGCAGAGCCTGCATGACTTGGGGTCCTTAATCACTGGGAAAGGCCCTCCCCCACTGGTGACACAAAAAGGCAGGAAAGAACCTTTGTTTCATCTGGTTGGTATGCACCAGCCCTCATTTGCTACAGATCTTTGGCCCTCACCATTCTTACCTGTGAAATTCCCCTAACCCGAGCCTGATGGGACCAGGTGTGAGGCATTGATCATGGCTGGTTATTCATCAGGGGCGGATATTGACACACAGGCTACCATTTGCTTATTGGTTGACTCCTACCAAAGATAAAAATAAAAATGTCAGTGTTCCTTGAATAGGATTATAGTAGAATGCCTGTTACAAAACCAGAGGAGGGAATTCATTAGGCTTTTATGATCATCACTTTTGTGGGAGGAAGAGCTCACGTTGAATAGCCTGCCAGATAACTCTGGAATATGTACCACTGGAGTAGGGACAATTTGCCAGGGATTGCTGTCCTTTATCCTTTGGGGCTGCAGGGACAGATGGCCTCCAGCCTTCTCTCTGCTCCCCTGGCATTTGTCACAACATGCTATGGGTCAGGAGACCCTAAGTAGAAAGATCATGGGAGGTCAGCACTGTCGGGTACAAGAGGCCAGTTCAGCTCTGAGCCCTCATGGTATGAGGCAGCTTTAGAACAATGTAGAAGAATCAAAGAGGTTGAACTGAGGCTGTTAAAAAGCCTTTTTCCCCTGAAAATGTGAAAGCAGGAAGAAATGTAGAGAAGTAGAGAAAAATATTCATTATTCTACTACACAAAGGTTACTACTATAAACATTTTGGCATATTTTCTTCCTGTATTATTAAAACATTTTTCTTTACAGAGGTAATGCTGTAAGTACAATTTTGTGCCCTGTTTTTTCCCACTTAATATAGAATAAGCATTTTTAATTAAAAAACAGCTTATAAATATCATTATTAAACGACTACATAATATTCCCTTATGTGGATGAATACATTGCATTTCACTTTACCATTCCCCTAATGTTGGACATTTAGATTATTTCTTTTCTTTTTTTCTTTGCTATTATAATTAATGCAGTGATAAACATCTTAGGGTTTATGTCTTTGTCTGCATTTTAGATTATTTATGTATAATAAATTCCTTTAAATAGAATTACCATCTCAAAGGGTATGCTTATTTTTAAATTTTTTATTCTCCAAAAAATTTATACCTCTTTATATATGCTTAGCCTTTATGGAGACCCCACCTAACCTGGCCCAGGTTGGGGCAGGGGCACTAGTGTGTGGAACAGGGTCGGGGAAAGCTTCCTGGAAGAAGGGTTTTAGGCCACATTCTGAAGGTGTTAAATGTTAACAAGAGTTGAAGCAGATAGGTTGGTGAGGAGAGACTGTCCTAGATATCCAGGCAGAGAGAACAGAATGTGTGAACTCCCAGAGCTGCTGAAGGGCACAGACCGGGGGGAGCTAAGGCCAGAGGCTGATGGGAGGGTGGAATGAGATGGGCTGGAGAGGAAAGCAGGGCAGGAGCAAGCCACAGAATGTAGACTTCGTCCTAACAGCAATGGGAAACCATAAAGGGGCTATAAGCAGGCCAGTGACATAATGAAGTTTGCATTTCAGAAAGGTCACTGTAGCTGCTGGGTGGAGGATAGATTGGGTGGGACAGGAGGGGAAGACCTCCCTTTTGGGAGACCAGTTCTGACTGTTACACAAGGCAGGTTCCACCAGTGTGAATCAGTGTGAATCATTCCTCAGAATTTGCTAAATTGATAGGTGGAAGTGCATTTCACTGAAATTTTCATTTCTGTAATTCCTGCTAAGGTTGAATATTTTTATGTTGTTTTGCCAACTGTATTTCATCACTTGTGACCTGGCTACTTATGTCCTGATGGCTCTTGGAGCATTATGGCATCATCATTGGACTTTAGAGATGGTATAGTCACGTGTATAATTCAGCTTTGCGTTGGATCCCATAGAGACCCAGGGAGGAGGTGACTTGCCCTGAGTCCCTGGGACCAGGATTGAGGCTTCCAGGTGCACCATCCTCTGCTCTTGCCAGTCCTCTAAGCTACCTTCTAGAGCAGGCCCAGTTACCAGGACCTTGGAAAGCACAGCTCGGCAAGCTCAAGGCCTACTGACCAGAAAGAGCAGTAAGAGATGTGGAGAAGGTCACTTTTCTGCCATTCAGATTTGGAGGAAGAGGTTCAGAATTCAGCAAGCCCAATTTAAATCAAGGGGTTCTTAGAAATTAGGGGCATCTTTGTTTCAGAAGAAGCTCAGCTAAGGCTGTTATTTGCCAACAGATTATAAGCATTTGCTAGAGTAGAAAGATATATAGAGAATAGAGCCTTTGGTCTGAAGTTACCTCCCTAGACCTGACTCACAGTTCAACTGCCTCCCCAAAGTTAACAGCATCCAACTTGTATATCTTGCCTATTAAGGTGTTCATTAGTTTGCTTGTTTGATAGCCACAGAGGCTTCCTGAAGAAATTGCAGGCAAGGGTTTGCCAAGAATGTTCCAATTGGAAAAACTTTTCTTAATAGCTGGCTGCTTGCTATGCTGCAGGGTCTTGTGTATTTTGGTTCCTCCCAGAGGGTGACTGGCTTTGTATGCAGTGCACATGGTGCCCTGAGTTCCACTATGTGCAGGACAGCTGAGTGCAGCACAGTGGCTGAGTATTGAACCCACATTTCTCTTTGCAACTTCTCGATTAGGAAATCGCAGGAACCTGGAGCCTGTGTTTCATTCTGAAGTGTTTTCCCCTGTTAAATCTGAACAGTTTCGGATTGTTAAAACACTACCATTATAGGCAGTGGCCTTGTCACCGTGCCCTGCATACACAGTCATGCCCTTGCTTTGGCTGCCGTTCTTATTTGCCTTTTAATTTTACCCAAAGGCCAGATAAGATGAGATATAGTATATTGTTATTTCTGATGGTTGTATAGGTTGACACATTTTTAAAAATCATAAATCTTGTTATAAAATAAATATGTATTTTTAGGAGATTTTAGAAATTTTCTCCCTAAACAAAACAGTAAGACATAATTACTCTCACTACTGAGATGTTTACCATTGTTACCATATCAGGAGCTAGCCTTTAAGGCTTTGTTCCTTTGCCTAGGTATATACTGTTTTTTTGTGTGGTTTTTATTTTTGAGACAGACTTTCACTCTGTCTCCCTGGCTGGAGTTTAGCGACACGATCATAGCTCACTGCAGCCTTGACCCCCTGGGCTCAAGAGATACTCTTACCTCAGCCTCCCAAGTAGCTGAGACTACATGAGCACACCACCATATCTGGCTAATTTTAACAATGTTTTTTTAGAGACAAAGTCTCACTATATTCCCCAGCTGGTCTCGAACTCCTGGGCTTAAGTAGTCCTCCCACATTGGCCTCCCAAAGTGCTGGGATTGTAAGTGTGAGCTACCATGCCCAGCCAGGTATACACTTTTAATATAAAACTGTATGTACTAGTTTGTATCTTGATTTTCCCCCACCCCCCAATTAATGTGTGATGTGCACTTGCCTATTCAGATTTTTTTCCCCAACCTAGTATCTAAATGTGTCCATGGATTGGGGGCAAGCCTTTCCAAGCAGTGAGTCACCTTGTGGGATGATACTGTCATCCCAGCCAGGGTCTCATGCTTCAGCCGTGTTTTGGGCCCCCCAGTTTTTTTTTTTTTGTTTTTTTGTTTTTTTTTTTTTTTAGACAGTCTTGGTCTGTTGCTAGGCTGGAATGCAGTGGCAAGATCTCGACTCACTGCAACCTCCGCCTCCT